>JBAJFG010000310.1:0-261918 GCA_037903475.1 Ancylostoma caninum
TCTAGGAACAACTTTCGCGGAGGACCCATCTTCTAGGAGTAAGCATAAGCAGTCTTCTTCTATGCAAAAATCAGCTACTCTCAGTACTTTTTCGTATCGTGGGAGTTTTACTTCATCCATGACCTTGCCTTCCTTAACTTTCGCTATCAATGGTCCATAGTCTGGATCCTTTTGCAGTTCTGTCAACCAGTCCGTCTTCGTACCTATTGCATTAACCACTTTTTCTTGCTCACTGCTGTCGTGTTCTTCGTTGTAGATACTTCCTTGTAGCCCACGTGAGAGAGCATCTGCAACTCTGTTTGCTTCACCCTTCACGTACTCAATTTCGAGATCGTAGGATTGTACTTCAAGTGCCCATCGAATGATCCTTGGTGATACATTCGACCTTTTGAACAATGTAGTGAGCGGTTGGTGATCAGTACGAACGATTGTTCTGACACCGAAAATAAAGAAATGGAATTTCTTGAGTGCAAAAATGATTGCAAGTGCTTCCAAGTCAGTGACATGGTATCGTTCTTCAGCCTTTGATAGCTTTTTTGATGCGAAGTAGAGTGGATGTAGCAGTTTATCCTCTCCTTCTTGACAAAGAACTGCTCCAACTCCTCGATTGCTTGCGTCTGTGTATATGATATAGGGTTTTTCTCCCGTCTGAGCGGCATGTACGTCGGGTTGTCCTAGCACAGGTGCACTACCTATGACATTTTTCAGATTTGCGAATGCCTTCTCGTGTTCTTCATTCCATTTGAATGGTACGCGAGTGCTTGTCAATTCATAAAGTGGTTTGGCAATCTTCGAGAAATTCAGTATGAACTTTCTGTAGTATCCACACATTCCCAGAAATGTTCGAATTTCTGCTAAATTTGTTGGACGTGGGTAGTTCTTCACTTTTTCTACTTTATCTGGATTAGTCCTGACTCCGTTTTCGTCGAGAACATGTCCCAGGAAAGCTACACGGTTTTCTAACAATGAGCACTTCTTTGATTTGAGTTTTAGATTGGCTGTTCTAAATGCTAAGAAAACATTTCTGAGTACTTCGTAGTGCCGGTCTTCGGTCTCTGTTGCAACTAAAATATCGTCAATATATACGAAAACTTCGTTGCCTTTCAACTCGGCTAGTACCAGATCCATGAGTCTTTGGAAAACAGCGGGAGATGTGCACAGTCCGAATGGTAATACTTTGAACTCATATAAACCTTCAGGAGTTGTGAAGGCACTTTTTCTCTGTGCATCTTTTGACAATTTTACTTGCCAGTACCCTGCAGCCATGTCTAACGTGCTGAAGAACTTTTTCCCACCTAGACTTTGCAAGACAGTGTCAATTGTTGGTAGTGGGTATGAGTCTTGGCGAGTGTGTTTGTTTAGAGCTCTGTAATCTATACAGAGTCTGAGAGTTTTGTCCTTTTTCTGGACAAGTACAACTGGGGAAGCCCAGTCTGATGAAGATTTCTGGATTATTCCACGGTTCTCTAGGTCATTAAGTATTGCTTTGAATTCTGGTTGAACACCTTGAGGAACAGGTCGTACTCTTTGTTTGATTGGTTTCGTATCTCCTGTGTCGATATTATGTTCAATAAGGTCCGTTTGAGTCAGTTCCTGATCGCTCACAGCAAATACGTCTGCAAATTCTTCGATCAGTTCTCTTAACTTATTAGGCATGCCTCGATCTGTTCGATTGTTTTCCAGATGGTTGAGGAGTTCGCTCATCCTGCATCTTGGTAACTCTGTGTTAGCGATTTCCATCATATCTGATTTTGTGTTTATCATTTTCGAATTACTGTTTGACCATTCTCCTACTACTTCGCCTTCTTTGAAGACTAGCGGTTCGTCTGAGTGGTTGAATACGGGTACGTCTGTAACCCCTTGATCCGAAATTGAACATATACCGGTCTGAATTTTCTCATTCAGAGACCACAAAACTGCATCGATGGACTTCTCTGGACACAGTATCTGAACAAGATTGCATCGCCTGGGTCCAACATAAGACCTCTTTGCTACCGTTGCATACTTAATCTTTGTGTTCTGCTCCGGTGTACTTGTTTCCAAGGAGCGGATCTCGCCATGCGATGTCATTTTTGGAATCTCTGGCTCCGATGTGCTTGCCTGTAAGGGGCGGCTCTGGCCTTGCGATCTCATTTCTGGAATCGCTGGCTCCGCTGTACTTGTCTCTGAGGTGTGATTCTGTTCCCACGAAATCATTTTTGGAGTTACTGGCTCTGTAATCGGCCGTTTGTTAATCAGGATATCAACACCAAGCAACTTCAAGGCATTGGTGCCTAAGAGTAGGATGCTGTCTTTGAGCTTTTTGACATGCATCTGTATTTTTGCTTTCAAACCTCCAATTAGTTCAATCTCCGTTTCCATGCAACCCAGGAAATCCATTTTATTCCCTGATGCATCGAGCACGTTCAGATCTTCTTTAGGAAGTTGTCGACACATATCGTCCATGTCGACTCCGCTTTCTTTTGCCTTCAATAATACACTAAGCGGCATTATTGTTAGTTGCGATCCGGTATCAATCATCGCTGGGATAATGCTATTCAAACATTTCACTTTCACGATGTGCTTTGGGCCGACCAGTCCGTTCACTTTCCGTTCAGTGATGCTGGATTTGCAAGACCATGCTTCTACCACTGTACTGAAGGAGCAGTTGTTTTGCTGTCCAGGTTTCTTGCTCCAACAGTCATTTGACTGGTGACCTCTTTTTCCACAGTTGGTGCATTTAACTTGTTTGTTGCGTATATCTGGCAGCGGCTTTGATTCATCTTGCTTTACTCTTGCGCCACCTTTGTCATTATTTTCAGCGATCTTAGGGTATTGCTCATCACCGCCAGTTCGTGGCTGCAACCGATGGGATGATTTTGTGATTCCGGCTGGTTTCCTGAAAGTGTCGTTTCGTCTAAACTTCGACAATTGTTTCTGGTTTCTGATTCGTTCAATCCGAAGTGCAGCTTGCTTAACCTGCTCATACACTTCGTGTCCTTGGTGTGTTTCGAGGATTTCTGCAGTGTGATAAGCTTCTGGCCAGTCTTGGAGCTGATCCTGGAGTATCTCTGCTCGAATGAGTCCTAGAGTGTCTTCATCGCACTCAGGATGTGCCTTCGAGGATAGGATCTCCAATTCGAGGCAAAATGCACCCACACTTTGGTCCTCTCTTTTGATCAATGATCTCAGTTTTCTCAAGGCATGGGCCCTCTCTTCTTGGGTTTCTAGTCTCAGCCTAGATTTTAACGCTCTCACTACTTCGTCAAGGGTGCCATTTTTAATCCTTGGCGACAGTATACTGTAGTGGAGTTTTGCTTCTCCCTCGAGGTAGCTCACGAAGATTTCTCTACGATCTTCGTTAGTATATGTCTCTTTCGGGAATTTTAAGTGGAACGATCTCAGGAATTCATCAAACTTTTGACCTCTTCTGTTCCCAAATGGTTTTACTTCCGGCATAGCTAAAGCACGGAAGAACTGCTTGATGGTTAAACTCTCCATATCTGGCTTTGGGGCAGTAGGGTTTGTACGGTTTTTTGTCTCAAGTTCAGGTCTTTCCCACTGACCTTGTGATCCATTGATTGTAGATGGGATCTTCTCTTGGTTTAGCGGGCTCCAATCTCCCATCGACTGGAAATTCTCGTATATGTTGTTATATGATGGTGTAGGTTCGGCTTCATAGCTGCCGAACTCCAGCTCACCTTCCATCATGTTATTAGGTGCCTCGTCTGAGTTCGTCTGTCCTTTTTGGAGCAGTTTTTTCCGCAACTGCGCGTTTTCAGCCTGCAAGTGAGCAACCATTTCTAAACTGCTTAATGCTTTATAGTTAAGCTCACTAGGCCTGCACATATGTGCTTGGCAGAGAGAAGATAGGACATTCCAGCACTCATCATAAGGGAGTGCTTGTCTTTCCTCTCCCACCTGGTTTCTCTTTTTCTCTTCTTTTTCGGCAACTGTGAGAGCTGCCATTCCCGCAAGCTCTGTACCGCAGTTCTCCATCTTTTCTGGACTGGTACTGCGTCTAAATCGAGCTCAAAACACTCGGGAACTGTATGGTTCTGAACAGGATTGCAATTCCTGTTCCACTTGTTTCACTTGTATGTCAACCTGCACTTGTTAGCTCTGGTTCGGCCCCCAAGTTAGGCCTGGTGGGTCCCGCCACTGGTTCTTTCGATGCTAACAAGCCAGGTATGATACACAAGCTTTATTATATGAACAACTTGTCGCCAGTACCACTGCTCTGGCGTAGGCACGAATGACTGAACGGCTTCTGAACAGGCTTCTGTGCGGCTACGATATGTGTGTGATAGGCGACGATGCGGATAGTCGAGCGGCTGGATAGACGATATATAGTAGGCGAGGCGATTACGAGATAAGTGGCGAATATACTGCCGTGCAGGCAGCAGACCCAACAGATGACTAACTGACTGTAACCTCACTCTATGGCCCTTTTATAGCCTCGGTAGTGGACCTAAACATAAACACTTCAAAAAAACATAAACAACTCTGATCATTTTTGATGCCATTTCATTCACAGTGGATAGCTCAGTGATCGGCTATCCTCACACTTTATCACATTTATTTATTTATTCAGACATCACGACAGGTCACGAAAAAACCCTTAACATGGAAGGTAGGGTGAATAAAGGTGAAAACGCGAAGAAGTGCCGGGAGGTTCGAAGATCTTTGGATTCTAGTAAGAGCATCTATGGACCAATCAGCCTTGTCAAACCAGCTGGTCCCACTTAGAATTGTTGTTCTAATACTTTGAGTCCTGACCACTTAAAAATAAGGCGAAACAGATAAGAGCAGGGGCCTGACTCTGGAGGGCCTCCAGAGGCCCCTCCAGAATCCATCCGCCGGTAATATTACAGTTATTGACATGGGAGCGGACAACCAGGCAAATCAGACTACGGCTGATTGGTGGCATATCTTTCCGCGTCCACAAAAACAATTCCGATGTGGTATGAGTCCATCTCTGACTTTGGTGGATGAGCGAAGAGTGGAATGTCTCTCGTATCTTCAACTGTAGAGTGAACACAATGTTTGTGGGAATAGGTAATTGCTAGCCTTAGCTCGAACTCAGTAGATCAATCTGGTCGTCCAACAACCGAGGGACTATCCATACTTAATTCTGCAGCACTATTGAGAAGAAGCGTGCTAGGTCATAAAAGGAATTACAAATCATGTTAGTAGAGAGAACAAAATCAAGAATGATATCACGGACCTTCTTTGAGGTGGCACACTTGGCGTCTTGGCTGGTCTTTCTGACGGTTCAGGGCATGATTAGTTCAACAAACTAGGTATGCCTCTTCTTGAACGGCTGCTGAAAGCGATCGTGTTAAGAAATCTTGAAGTTTGCGAGCACAGCAATTCTGATTGCTCTTAGCTTGTATGCTTTCTCCTGGGTGTCATCAATTTGAAGAGGTATTCCACCATTTCCACTAACTGGTGAAAGGGTATCCGTACTAGTACCACATTTTGCCGATAAGTCTTACCGTGGCAGAATTTTATCTTGCAGCAAATACCTTCTATGGCCCACTCCACTCATAGTTGAGTCCAGGAAGGCAACACTTGCGTTGGTCGTGTGACATTTGTACATAGATTCAATCCCCAATATGCAATCCGGTCTCGCGTTTACATGTGGTTGACATGATATCAGAACAAAGTGGGTCTCCATATGCCAATTTCTCTTATTACTCCAAATAATTGAACTTCACAAATATCGAGAAATATTTGCGGCAGCAGAGTCTTCATCCCAATCTTCCAACAGTCCTTTTAGTGTGAAGATAATCTTCTCATATACAGTCAGAGTTGCTGGTATTTCTCCCATATTACAGACACATCTGATTTTTCCATGACATGGAGTAGCCCTTGTCAATTGCTTCTTCTAACTCAGCTTTTAGCTAAAATAACATTATAAAAGTGTGCTTTGTGATTGCAATTAGAGTTGCAAACCTTTCGTGGGCCAACAGTTCCAAAGCATTGATATCAGACACCTCTGTTCCAAATAATTCAGTATAGACATGGTGCGCCGTTGACAATTTAAGCACATTATCTCCATGAGATCCTTCATCAAAAACTTGCTATTCTGTTAATACAGGCACACTCTCCCCAACACAAGTAATGCTTCCTGGAGCAAAAATGGATGATAAACGGTAGTAAACTAATCATTAAAACCATGCGGAGTGGAGAATTCATCTAAGAATTATATAATTATTCAAGATCCTGAAGGAGTCCGGGTCTGTTCAGGTTGATGTTGATTTGTCTTGGAATATATTCAGTGAGATACGGCAACGCCAGTGCAATCCCATTAAAAGCAGAAAAAAACTGTGACAGTTCATGTGTTGTATAGACGAGGAAAAATTTCGTTAGATCGATTTTTTAGTTGTTTGCTTCCACGTTCTATCTTAATAAAGTATAGGCATTGCTGGTAAATAGTGATGGTCTTTCACATCACTGAGACACTAACCTTGACGGAAACTGTACTCAAGGGGAACTAGAGTTACAGTCGAAAACATGAAAAAGGCACTCCGGATAAAGTGAGATGAGCGAGGAGGACTTTGTGGCTAGAATATGGACTTTGATCGGGTCGCCTACAACTGAAAAAGCACTTGGCAGTATCCAAAGCACGGCTAGTAGTGTGATTTCTTCTGAGCGTACGACCATATGCGTGCTGCAATAGTTCTAGACGATAGTAGACGGGGTGGATACTAGACCTGTGACGGCGGACAGTAGATGAGGTATAGTGCTCGTGCCGGCGCTAGAACCAACAGACGAATAAGTGAACTCAACCTCGCTCTGCGCGTCCTCTTTTCGCCTGGGCAACGTACCTAAACATATCTGTGGAGGCTTTACTGGAGTCTCCCACACTACTGAACATCGAACTCCCGCTCACCTTCGAAAGCACTTCTCAATAACATCCACAAGAGGTCAAGGGGGCCTTTGCGAAAATGTTCTGACAGTTGTGTCCAAAAGCGTAGGTTACCTAAATTCAAGTGTTTGGATAACTGACGGTCCATGGCACTACCTTCTTCGATCATTACAGTTGAAGTGGTAAGTGGAGTACATTCCCTTCCCGTGCACTTGCATCCCAAAGATCAAAACCACTCGAGGACAACCACCGAAACAAAATGAACTCTACTTCATCTCAAATAACCTCCATTTATCAGTATATGATTGAAGTTATCTCACATTCAATAGCTTGAGCTCCTTTCTCATACTCACTGCACATAATGTGGTCGACAATATCCCTTATCAAGGAGGACATCCTTACTTACGTGTCTTACTTTTTATTATGAAAAGGTCCTCCTCCTCATACTGACATGTTATTGGATGACCAACGGGCAAATAGGCAACATCACAAAGGAATGCGGCGACTTGAAGACGTGGTAGTCGTTTGGTGCTAAGTCTGACGCATATCGTGGGTGGAGTAACAGATCTGCACTTCGGGATGAGTATGGCCCAAGTTAATACAGGTGGTTAGTGTATTCACTGTGGCGGCTGGTCATCCGGTGATGCCGGCGCAGGTTGTGGGCGACCAGCTACGTGTTCATGCTCAGACACGAATGGCACTGGCTCAAAACGTGCGCCCTCAATAGGATGCTCACGATGGTAGGTGTTGTAGGTCGTAATGGTCTGGTTAATTGCAGCCACCGATACGGGCATCAGCATCGCGCGGAGTGTGTTAACAACTGTCAGATTGAAGCTGACGTCGGCTTGAGATGAGACTTCCGGACACCAGCTCATCTTCGATCCTAACTCCATAAGCGATGGTGCGAGCTCGCAGACACCATCCCAGGGTGCATTGTAGCCATCAAGGGACTCGAAATCTTTCTGGGAGATTGCCGCTTTGCCCAAAGTCGTGCTCGACTGACATTCCTTGATGAACACGGCAACTGCTGCAAGAAGTGTGGGGAATCGCGAGGTGTCACAACGATCGCCCAATGACCTATCGCAGAGGTATGCAGAGTTGGTGCCGTATTGCAACGGGCTACGGCGAATCTGATTGTAATACTCAGAAAGTGCAGCGATCTCGCTCATGCCGGGTGTGAATGCGGCAATCGGAGTGTCAAACAGGCGGCGTAGTCCAGCCAGATTATCTGCGACATCTCCAAAGCCTGCGCTGAGTGTTGGTAGGCGCAGTGTGATATCTTCAGTCACCAGGACATTCTGGAACTTGTATGGACGCCAGTCAATAGAGTATTGAGTGCCTTGGGGATTGATTGCATCTCCTTGATTACGCAAAAGGAATGGTGGCTCGTAAGCTCCAGTTACCACTGGATCCTCGCGATTCGCGATACGCTGGCGTCTCTGCTTCGCGTCGTCATTAGCGGGCGCGCCAGGCAAGCGATAGACTCCTCGGATGATGTTAGCATCTTCTGAGTGCAAGATTGCCATGAGTACTCAGGTTGAGGCCGCATGTACGGTGCGATAGATGTTAGTGCGTCCGTCGACTGTTTCGATGTCGTAATTATCGATCGCAAACGCTTTCACGACCTTCGACAGGAAGCCCTGGTATATCTTTGTTCGAGGTTGAGGTTTTCACAATCGGCGTCGACGATGTTCACTTCCGTATCCCAATCCATAGCTTGCAGCTGAGCCAAATTGGCTCGTGGACGTGGCAATGTGCGAGTTCCAACAAAACCAAAGGCCCAGTTCACGAAAACAGCCATTACTGGTGGGTCATGTAGGCTCAAGCCGCGTAGGTTGGCGGAATAGTTAGCTGCCCAGAAGGCCACGACTGAATGTTGGTGACTCGCCGATAGAATGTTTCTTGGCACGGGAACCCGAAAGTCATTTTCGAGTCCAAATTCTTGGCCAGCGGCAAGGCCAACAGATAGCCTCCCATTTTCATCACACAGATCGCCGAAAATGGCTGGAACCAACTGATTAAAACGTAATGCATCAGCCATAACAACCCTTTATCCAAGTGTTTGCAAATTCACTGGGAATCATTTTATTTATTTATTCATTTATTAAGTGCACCTTAGGTGCTCTAATTATAGAACAGAAATATATAGATTTACACATACACGTACAGGTTGGTGACGACACATTTAACTAATAAGCAATTACCACCACCTGTAGCTGCTGGGGTGACGTGTGGTCTTGCATTGTCCATGAGAACAAGATCCTTGTTGTGATGATGTGCATGTGCATGGATGTTGTGCACAGTGAAATTTGAAGTTTGTGTTAGGCTTCCTATGTCGCGCACAAAAAGACCTGGCCGAGCTTCGCAGGTGGCGACTACGACGCTCCTTTTCTGCGTGAGAAGTATTTCTACAGGAGAAGCATTCTTATCCATTTTTGAACTCGAGATGAAGCATGTTGCTTCGGAGGGGACTTGGTCGCTCATGGAATCCAACAAGGAACTCTGCCTCTTCCACTATACGGCTGCTACGGTACTATCAAAGTAGATTCGCTCGATGGATCTTATTCTTCAAATCGGTCGTTGATGAATGTTTCTCTTCTCCTTACAGCGTCTTTTATAGTGAAGGAGCTGGGGTAACCTCTGCCACGTAGTACACTAACATGTGAATTCCCGTTGGTCCATTTTCTCAGATAACCGTGACATGACATTCAAAACCTGCCGTACCAATTTGTCTAATTATTTTTTTGCATAATCTAATACATTGTAGAAAGGAGAGAAGACACGTTTTGACACGTTCATTCGTGGCAGATATAGGCACGAGAATAACCATGTCTTTGAAATGTAACCTGAGAGGTATATAAAGAAAATTAAGAGCCGTGTCTCGGTTTTGCAGGTGACAACACGTAGAGCGAACGATGCGACGAATATTTCGGGGAACGACGGGCAACGGAGACGAGTGAGAGCCAGAAGGAAAGTGATGACGCGGGAAAGGAGGAATGTAGAGAGAATGAGAGTGAGAAGGTCATTAGAGTCGCAAAAAGAAATAGAGGAGGTCAAAAGTTGTGGAAAGATGGAGACAAAGAATGGAAGTTACGGATGAGAGGGAGAGGTAGTTAAAGAAAGAGCAACATGCGGCACATATGAGCGTGCAATGGAGGTTGGAGACCGATGGATTGAGGCAAAAGAAAGTTGGAAAACTGAGTGAGAGGAATTAAAACAGGCAGTGGGAAATCTAGAGACAGTGCGGCTGCGGCGCGGCCGATTTGGCAGCATGCAAATACAGCGAAGTTGAAAAAAAGTTGAAAATTGAATTGAATCGGCGTATGCTGCTACGTCGATCGCGGTGCAGCCGCGCTGCCTCTAGGTCTCCCACGGGCCTCATCCGCCCTATCGTTTTGGAGGGACTGTAAATAATAAGCTAAGGACATCAAGCTTGAAGATACAACAGAACAAGGCTCGTGTAATGGCAGAAGTGAGTGTGATCGTCTGGGGTGAGATGTCGATGATATCTGGAGACGCTGGCGACTGTAGATGAACTTGCAAAAGGTATTGTGCAAAACGAGCTGTTATTTGGAGGAAAGATAATAGACTTCAGACATGTGCTGCCCGTGGCTCAGCAAGGAGATAGAGGAGACACTGTGAATGCATGTATCAAGGCCAGAGTTCGGCTTAGCTCGTGAAGGAAAATTACGAAGTCCCCTTTGACTTAGCTAAAAATCTACGAAGGCCCATTGTAAACAAGTTAAAACAAGTTTGTGCAAAGACTATTGGTTTCGTACTTTCCATGCACGTTCACATATCCACAAGTTCGAACAACCGTGATGGCCCCGGAGTACGTTAACACGGTGACACCGTCATATCCTCTTATATAAATCATGGTAAGGCAACAGAATTTTCTAGAGCGCAGGTGTTGGGGGATCAGCGCCGTGGTCGCATCATGCGGCTCAGTTATAGACAGTGCTCGCGAGGATTTGAAGTTGACGGGGCATTCGGCCGATGTTTCGTCATAGGAGCATAGACGTAGTGGAAGTCGGGTGCACTCAGGAATTCGCGGTGGGACCAGCGGCTAGCGCTCTCGAACCCTCCGGGTGAGACAGTGTTCACAGAGATTTGCATAGCAGCAATGAGCAACGTCGCCCCTCTGCTGGAGCATTGTGCTTAACTTCACTCGATTTTGACACAAGATGATAACCTCCTGGAATGGATGTGTGCCCGTAGCGATAGGATTCGCTCGGGTTCCTCACTTGGGATATGCGCTTTGAGCACCTCTCATTGAGGTCCCATGGGGATTATGCAGCCTGAGGGTCCGTCTGTTTTTAAGAAGGGTAGTACAACCAAATACACAGGATGAACGAATGAAGAAAATGTCATCATAAGCTGTTATGACGATTTCTGCAACCAGTTGTGAAATTGATCACACTTCCTAAATATTTCTTAATTTTCTTCCATTACTCTTGAGATTCACAAAGAGTACGGGGGCATTGATGATGAACAGATGTGCCCGTAGTTTAGGAAAATATTAGGATAGTTGTCCACCGATCGAGAAAGGGTCCTCCGTGGCCCAATACGGGAAGACGGCAGGATACGGGTCTATCAATGGAAATTGGGTCCGCAGGGGCCCATTAGTGGAGAAATGCCGGGAAACAAGTCCAACGATGGGATTGGGTCTGCCCTAGCCCAATACTGGGGAAATATAGTGGGGAAAGCGTTAGGATACCGGTCCACGGATGAAGACTGAATCCGCACGGGGTCCATTAGTAGGGAAAAGGCCAGAATACGGGTTCACAAATGGAAAATGGGTCCGCCGTGGCCCAATAGTGGGGAAAACGCCAAAATGCACGTCTGCCGGAGGAGTAGGAACACGGTACGCGCTCATTCGTGTCTCAATCGACCACTTCTTCTGCTGAGGCCCGGTTGAAACTGCGACCCAGTGTACCATTTGGCCAGACAAGATGCGTGGGATGCGGTCGCATGCCAACGCGGAGCGGACGGGAAAATCCGCTCGCCACAGATGTCCGACTCGTCGAGAGCTGGTGCAGGGAGTGCATGCCCGGCGAACTCATTTCTGAACTATTTTTGTAGTCACCGGTTGCAATAGAATATGACCTGCCTTAATCCTGCTATTCCCGTAGCAGGATCACAGCTGGTCAAATGCAGGATAAGGCGCGCCCGAATGTCTGAGATATTGAAGCAGAAGCTCATCAGTTGGACTATCCCAGTAACATGGAGCTTGAATCATTTCAGGTGATTATTCGCACGACATTGGTTACACTGTACTGTTCACAGGTACTAAAGCCATTTGAAAGATGCTCTTGTGCAGAGTTGGGAGTGGCTGTTCATAACGCGTCCATAGGCATGTAAGAAATGTAACAAAAAAAGAGTAGGTGGTACCATTGCATCGGAAATTAGCTTTGCATGAAGGTGCGTGACTAAGAATTTGCAAGCAAGGCTAGAATCGAGAGGAGACTACTCCGAGCCCGACGTTGGAGAGGCGGCCAGACCCGTAGAATATACGCAATTTAAAGGGAGGATTTTGTATTTGAGCTCAGCTATGGATTAGTTTTGCTTATTTGCTAATTTTGTAAGCATTTCGCATGTGTGAAGCTTTTGCAGGTGCCTCAAGTGGTTGTCCCACCTCACTTTCTAGCGTCCCGAAGGGGCGTTAGTAATTTTCTAAATTTTCAAATCAAGTTCAAAGGAGATGGAGATTTCAGAGGCTTTTGTTACTAGCTCGATAGAGCAATAATTCGAGAATACAACGGAGCAAATGAAATTGAAAAGAATTGATTTTGAAAGAAGATACTTAAAGAAATTGTGTTGAAGTGGTGGTGAAGACCGATTTTCAAATAATTTTTTTCGCTGTTACTGAATGAATGAGGCAAGTTTTTTTGACAGTTGGCGAAAGAGTAGTATCAATAATCCAACTACAGAGTTTGAGCAGGATAAGTTCAGTACCAACGATGCTGTGGGCACTGCTATATTTTTTTTTCAATTGCAATTTTCAAAACAAACTTCAATTCTTCTCTCAGTTCAGCCAGAGCTAATAGAAATAGTAGCACAAAAATTCTTCCGCTCAATTTTCTTTCCTTGCTCATGCAAGGAGTGGGTGGTTATCCGATTAAATTCCGGGTCCCAGCTGCGAGGTCCCCTTTGCACCTCAAGGAACCCTCTCAAATTTTGAGTAGTGGGGTTTTTTGACCCCTTTCACGAAAACCACCATTATTTTGCACGCCAGCTCCGTTTTCTACCCGATATCGGCATTTTTTCTCAGTTTCCTACCGCACACCTACCGTAACCCACGCAGAAATGGGGTTACGGTGCAAAACGGATACGATATTCGTGCTCAGCACCTCAGACAACCCTCCCCCCCCCCCACCTCTATGGAAAGTCGATGGTATATATAGGTGTACTAAAACTGTGTTGCTTTGAAAATCGCCTCGTATTGCATAGGAAAATGAATTCTCTCAATCCCTTCCAAAACCCTTGATTGCACACGGAGAGACCCCCAAGGATTCAGTCACTGAGCACAACTCTTCCTTGTTTTTCTCGTTGTAGACGAAAAGATTCGCACATGAAACCTATACCGTTCGACTCAGAATTGCGCCCTGCTAAAATCATTGTCATTTAAGAGAAGCGCGGCGAAGCTGCGCTTCGCCAAAAATCGATAAAATCGATTTCTCGAAAAAACGGCAAAAGACCATGACGCTGCACTGGAGGGCACAATTCAGAGTCGAACGGTATAGGTTTCATGTGTGTTTGTCCTCTGGATCGTGAGATATGTATAAGCGATTACAGACAAACACACAAACTTATGAGTTTTACTATGTAGTGATATTAATATTGTTAATAATAAAACCGTATTTGAGATTTTATGGCCAATTTTATCGTAAGATTTGTGGAGGAATATGGAAATAATAAACGGTGGTGATTCTATTATGGTGTTTGTTGTTATATTCATGCATGAGGGAGATTCGGCCGATGCATTTAACGGTTTACGGGCAGGCCGGCTACTCATTCTCGGGCAAATGACGGGAATACACGTGGCATGCTGCATTAATAACACCGGTCAGGCCGCGTGAGGTGCTTCGTCTTCCTAGTATTTGATTGCGGCCAACACGATGAAAGTGCCTGAGCAGGCATACCAACAGGCAGGTTGTGGTGAATATCAAAAGAAAGGGCGAAAGGGATGCTATCTATATAAGCATATCTGTGATATCAGTGCCCAAGTTTCAAGTCATTCAAAACGTTGTCAAGTCAGTCCGTATCCTACGAAGCGTGATGGCATGGTGGTGTCGAGCAGTTGCTCCCCTATATTTGAATGTTAGAAATCTGGAATCAACCGGAAGGCCAGACGAGTAGTATTATAGGGTGGCACTGGAGTTAGGATGGATATAAGCACTGGAAATCGATTGCATGGCACGTTCAAAACCTCCAAATTGTCTCCATGGTGATATGGTGAGGTGGGAAGGTCAATGAACTCGATGAAATCGATGTCACAACGCAAAATGGTTCTGGAATTCATCACGGGCATCTTCAGCATCCCTATATGCAAATTTACATACATCTCTGTTTCGATTAAATAGCAATAGTAGTGTTCCCAGTAATATCACAATACTAACAAGTAAAAAATTGGAAATAAGAATTGCAAGCAGCTAGACAACTTTATTTGACCATGCACAGGTCTAACTACCTTCACCAGGAGGAGGAAGCCAAAATGTCTATCGCCGCTCGGTAATATGCTAAATCATGTCATAGACATGTATTAACTTGCAAGCCAATGTCTATTTGTCGCCCGGGTTATATCCATTTGTATTTTCAGAATCGATAACGCATCTTCTAAGCGTGGGGTGCATTTCATAGATGTGCATCCAAATATTTTCCCAAAGATGTGGAAAAAACGGCATTAATGGGAATTCGTTGCAATTGGTATCGGTTTTCCCTCCTTACAGGTATATCAAAACGTTCCTGCTCCGTATTTCTGTACTATTCTGGGAGCATCACACAGGGTAAAGCCTTTCATGTTAGTTAGCAAGTATCATGGGATTTTATAAGACCACCTAGGAATCACAACTTTTTGTTCGAGCAAACATCAAAAAATGCCTATCCAGCCACATAGAAGCAACCGTCGAATTTCTGTTTTGGAAACGAATATTTTATTGGACGATATCTAACTCCTACATCGAATTGTAAACAAAGAGGAAGTCTTCTAGCATGACCATATGAAACTGTGGACCTCAATGCTAGTGAGGGAGTGAGAATCAGTTAGGAACGAAGCGACTCCTGATCAACGAACAGAGGCAAAGGGAGGGTCGAGTCCTACAGCTGTAGCAAAAATTATTGAGCATTGCAAACAGATTTCACGAGCACGGAGTGTGCAAGGATGTAAGCTATTTTAAACTTCTTTTGGAAATTTCCCAGGCAATCATCTGATAATTTTAAGCTTCGCAGAACTTTGGGTCTCTAAGACCTTCTCAGTGTTCGACAGGAAAATTCTAGTTGTATTATACATTCGACAAAGGTTTTCGAACATCTTGTAGAAAGCGAAAACGACATTCTGTAGTGTACCTTTATTGCCGGTAAGCGGTAAATACCCTGTCACGATTTGAATTCCCAAACAGAGAGCAATGGGTCACCTCATGCAGATCTCTGAGCCCAGTGCAATTGAATATGGAACGTGAAGAAGGAAACGTCTCGTCCAACATCCTGTGAGATAGAGGAAAGAACGTGTTAGCTGGTTAGCTGACTATCTACTGGTAAACTCCAAAATGTAGTCAAATACTTCGTTCCATCTCGTTCGAAAACTAGCTTGGAAAAATGACTGCAGAAATTCAACCGTGGGATTCAGCCTCTTCTACGAGACACCTTCCTCATAAAATTATACTGCATGACAGTGATGGTGCATCTCGTAATCTAGCCAGTTCGTAGACGGGGCTAGGGCGTAGCTATCAGAATCCATGAGAAAATCTGAAACGACACATCAGCGAAACCAGATAAATAATGAAAATAGCTTACGCTCGGTGTTTATATAAAGGTGATAAAAAATCATTACAAAATTGGCTTAAACTGATGAAATGACATAAGGATAGTGCTTCGATGGATTCATAAACATTTGCTTCAAAATTTCACTGCAGTAGCTGCTCTGCAAGCGGTACAGGCCGGAGCCTTTTTATTACCTCTGTAAATTACCCTCTGAGCAAAGGGTTTTGCACTGCTATTGCTAGGAACTTTAAATTTCATGCGTTTTGATTAATGTGAGCCTGAGAAATCGCACTAGTGGAGCGCATGTCAGATGTACTCGTATTCATATTCATTAGAGAAGTATCCAACCATTGCGTGGTCTCATGAATACCAAAGAAATCTCTTTTTCAAACCTCTATGGTTGCTTTGGTTGGAACCACTTGATTCAGCTGCTCTTCTCTATGCTTTCGCTGTGCTACACTTCGAGTCCTGTTTAACACCTTCGCGACAATGTGCTCAACCGGTTGACATGCATGGTGCGACGCGCGGGACCGCGTGCTCAACCGGGTGAGCACGCTCTTTCCAGAGTTATATTTTTGGGGAACAGTCATAATTAGCAAACCTCTGTAGTGTTATACTAACAAATATTCAAGAAAAGAACTGGCGACACCATTCCTCACAAATTTACTTATCGTTTATGCAATTATAAATATGGTGTCATGTTTATAATTGCAGTGATTATTATTATTATTTATTTATTCATGCTCTGCCCAGTGCATGTATAGAAATTGTTACACTAACAATTTCTGTACATGAACCGAGGAGAGCAGATCTTTAAACTTTTTTAAAATATGTGGTTGAAACATACAGAAGACAGAACGAAACATGAAAAAGAAACTAGAGTCACTATCAAGTGAATGGACGACAAACATTTGGAAAGACTCTTAACGATCACAAAAGAGATAGAGATCGGGTTCAGATTTGTGCGAATTCGGGGTATTATGCGATGGAGGAAAAATTCCTACCACGTGAGACCACGCGCTCGAGCAGTTGAGCACGGGTCCCACTTGTACAAAAGCGCGTGTGTCCCATGTGACACACCATGCCAAAAGCGTAACGTCGCGAACGTGTTAAGTGTCTCAGTGGTACATATAAAGGGGCAACCAGGTTTTGACATGGTTCCTGAGGGGAAGCTGGACTTCGCAAAAGGGGCAAACAGCAAAGATGGCACCAAATACAGTCCGGAGCAGATCTCGTGAAAAGACTGGGTGGTGTTTAGAAGTGGTAGTAAGGAGGACACCATGTTTATACAGTGGACGTCAACGACGGTGGCCCATTCGCGGCCTCGAGAAAGATGCCGCTCAACCGCGCCGCGGCAGCCATAGCCGATGTCCTCTGCTGCTCCTGTGGTATTTCTAGCAGCTTTCCTCCCCGTTTTAAGGATTTTCGGCCGAATCGGGAAGAAAGAGCCTAGGAATAGCATTCCGGTGGCAGGCGACACCGATCCCGGTGCACGCGGCGCGGTTGCGCGGCGTCCTTCTCGAGGCCGTGGATGGGCCAACGTCTTTGACGTCCACTGTAATTGCATAAACGACGAATATGTACACTTCTGAGGGATGGTGTCGCCAGTTATTTTCTTGAAGTTCAAATCGAACAACTATCTATCCCTCTTGACAGACGTAGTGGCCATATAGGCAACACCCCTGCTTCCTCTCCCCAGCCCTCCCCCCTCCCATCCTCCCAGGGCATTCAAACCCATTTGCTGTGTGAAAGTGAATCTCGCCATCTCTTATATTTCCTTCCTTGCTACTGTACTTCTTCTATAGCAGACATAGCTAGAGGCGGCATGAGATGGACTGTGAAACAAAACGCGGGAAGGACATCAGTGCATCACTTGGAGGTCTAGGAGGGAGAATGGAGCGGGAAAGCAGCTTTTGTTTTTGTTTCTGTTTATCTTTTTCTGTAGTAGGTATTGTGTGTTATATTAGATCGATATCAAACCAACGGCGTTGTGCGCGCGCCGTCAGAATTTGTTATCCATGCCTGTGTCGAAATTTTGAGGAGCCTTTTTTCCCTAATGATAATAAGCCTTCTTTCTCTCCGACATCAAAGATCTATGTACATCCACATACATACATACAGGCCATTCACTGCGCCCTTGGTATCGCACGGCTCGTACCCATGCAGTTGGCGCTTTCCACGTATGTACTTCCACATCATATAAGGGGCCGTTTCAACATACTGGGTAACTAAAAGCTAATGGGACCAACAAGACAAGCTAGAACGTACGGGACTTGTCAAAAGTACCTCTGCGCCCTCCACGTAGGATTTCACCTACACCGAGTCTGTTCTGAACCGCCTGTACACATGCATGTACATAATTGGTGGTGCATCTACGTATACATGCACGTCTAAAGACATGCGTATGCGTTTGTGCATGTAGGTATTTGTACGTGCATATGCGCAAAATTTCACATTGCACACATTTTTAGTTTCCTTCACGTTACTGAATAGTTTGTGAGAAATCTCATACTGTTTAGTTTTACGTATGAAAATAATGTACGAAACAAAATGACAACAGATCCTAAAGTATAGAACTTCCGCCTCTTAAAGACACAGGAAGTGATCCTGGGTGTTGAAATAATACAATGCACAGTTGAGTTACATCCTCCAGCAGGGTTTTCCAAGTTGAGAAAGAGTTAGAGTTTTCCAGGCAACATACGTAGCTAGAACCGAACCACTGTCAGCAACCCCACCGTTTTGACAAAATCAGTCCCAAGGTGGTTTCTCTGTTCCATTGGGTTGCCGACTGCCTGTGATGGCTGAGCACGCCACCGTTAGACTGTCAATCCGGAGGGAATTCCCGCTTGCCATACTTTCTCCCTCAGTATCCAGGGCACCACTCTCTGCTGCCTCAGACGTTGGGCTGCACGGCAATCGGTGGGGCGATCAAGTCACGGATTACGCAGGACTTCTTCGATTTCGGATCAAGACGACGCTAGCACGAATTGGCGTGGGAACCGCTTCACGCTCTGCACCTGTTACGCTGAAACAGTCTCTAAAAATACTCTTCACGTTATTTCCAAGCTGTAAAGCGCATCAAATTCCATGTTATTGCTCCGCATGGGCCCAAGGGCGAAGACAGTGGCAATGAACAAACAATTGAGCAACGGAATACTAGTCATCCGTGGGAAATGAAGTTTTCATCACGAGATGTTGGGGACGTTTGCTTTGTCGTGCATCCATCTCGTCGACTCACACGAGATCCTTCTCGCCGGGCTGCTGTCCTCTGTGTCCTCTGCACTCTCCTCCTAGAGACATCCGAGACATCTATCGGCGGTGGACAGGGGAGACGGCCAAGGGTACAACTCAAACGGAGGTCGCCAACATATCACAAGCCGAGGATAATGTCCCTTCGGCGTTTCAGTAGTTCATTTCAGTAGTTCTCAGTTTTTATTACCATCGTTGTGCTGTTGATACGACCGCCGTCTCAACCATTCAAAAATTCGATTTAACCGTAAGTTAGAAAAGAACATCTACAACAGCAAAGGAAGAAAATAAGTCATACATGACGTTATCTTCGCTGAATATCTATTCATATACGACCGGTACACTGTAGAAGACTACGAGATGTTTCTAAAAAGCTAAGATCTCTACTGAACGCACCTTAATACCCTGGACGATAAACAAGGAATGCATCTCGCAAGCAACTAATAAACTGCCCCTTAGAGCAGGTGATGGCCAATGCCAGCGCAGAAGAGCTTTGTGAGAGGATCTGAAAAAATACAGGCCGGCAAGATTCTAGAAGCAGCAGGAGGGAGTATCGGAACAATGGAGGAATCACCTCTGCCGTGTATCGCACTGGTTCACCCCGCGCTTTTGTGATGCGATGAAACCTCGTGAAGGAAGGGGAATTATTATGAAAAAAGTACCCCCTCAAAAATATTGACAGAAGGATAAGCAGGGAAAGTCTGATATCCTGTCGGCCCTGGAAGAAGAAACTTTGAAGGAGGTAGAAATTTGGGTTGAGCTGATCATCCATATGGTCAGCTATTCGAGTAAGTCGCCCGTATCTACAATTGCCTTCATCACTGCTGAATAAATGAGACAAACGAAGCACCCGAGCGAAGCCGAGTACATCATCTAGTAGGACCACAACCGTCTATGTCATGCGGGTCTCCTTTCTTGAACAGCAACGTGATCCTTCTCTCCTTCCATTGGTTAGGCACCTTGCATTCCGACAGGGACAGCGTGAAAAACCTGGCCAGTGTGCATAGAAGAACTGCTCCTAAGCTCTTCAGATATTTGATCAGAACCTGCCAATTCAAGTGCTGTACGATTCTTCACCGACTTTATGACACGTCGAGCATTGGAAAGACGAACCAACAGGACGACTTCTCCATTCTCCCTAAATGGCATGGAGAAAGATGGAAATGACTACCAAAGAAATTTGAGTAGAAGATCTTCTGCATTACTTTTCTAGACGAAATCAGTTCGTATGGGCGCTTTAGAGCGATCAGCGATGAGCTGGTAATTCCATGCAACTCTCGCGGCTCCACGCCGGCGAATCAGCTAAGGAGTTTCCTGTGACAATCACACTTATGATTCTAAAGCCCCTAGCTTTCCTTGCGCCGTCGTGGAGATTGAATATCAAGCTGTATCGAATGCTCAACTGATAGATCTTTTTTATCAGTCTTGTATCATGAGAGCTTCAGAGTTACACTTCATTCCAGTAAGCTTCCGGCGCTTGTATCAGGCTGTTGCGAAATTAATTGCCGAAATAGGCACTCCTGTTTAAAATGTAATCTGTATATATAAAAGTGAAAGTTTGTATGTATGTGTGTATGTATGTAATTAATAGAAAACGCGAAGGATAAACCGATGCGGACCAAATTTTGCATGCACATCCTTCGCGGCCGGCGGAGGTTATAGGCTACTTTGCACATGGGATTATCGATTGATTTATCGATTTTATTGATTTTTCGTTATTTTTGAGCAGGGGTCGGTGAGGACATGTCTTCTAGGGTTCCTCAGTACGCTGAACCCGAATATGACGACCATTTTGCGCCAAATTATCAAGTTATTGATTTTATTGATTTTTTTCTATTCTTGATCATGGGATGGTAAAGACATGTCCACTGGAGTTGCTCAATACGCTGAATACGAATATGACAACCATTTTGCACGAAATGTCGAATTATCGATTTTATTGATTTTTGGCTCCTCTGCTCAATGGAGCAGTGAAGACATGTCTCCTGGAGTTCCTCGATACGCTGAATATGAATAGACACACACGACAAGCACTTTGTACGGATGCATCGATTCAAATTCACCAATATAGGTTTGCTAACATTTCGCCTACAAGTCGATGGGGAAGGGTCACTTGAGATTCGCTAGCATGCTGATCACCAAAATTATGGATATTTTATTGAATTTGTCGGTGATCTCGGTGATAGTAATTGGCCTCAGCAGTGTGATGTAGCCAATGTAGTAAAACACCCGAGCGAAGTCGAGTACGGCAGCTAGTAATTCTATATTTCAGTTTTCGATCTGTTGCTTGTTTTCGTTTCGTGCATTATCCTTATAGAGAATTATAACTTAAAATTAATTAATAGGAATTATAGAAGATTATAATTAAAGATATAATAAAAAAATTATAAACAAATAAAATTATAGATTGCAAGAAATAATTGATAACTTAATAATAATCATAACTTAAGATTTTAAAAAATTGAATCAAAATTATAACGAAAAAAATTATAACTCGGCTTAACCACAACTTTGTATATCATTTTAGCATCCATTATATTCGGCGGATCCTTCTCGACAATCCGGCGAGAACTGCACTCCTTTACAACGAAAACTGAGATCACAGGAATACGTAAACTTTTTGAAAGCGATTTCAGCATACTTCACATTATCCATCTGCTGCTGTTGCAGGATTGCATCTGGAGCTCGTAGAAAGGATATGTAGGAGGGTAATTGTCTGAGGAAGAAGCGCAAGAAGTGAGAACCTCGATGCCTTACTGCATCAGTTTTTGCATGGTGAGTTCTGGAATGTAGTGCTTAACGGTACCCTGGAGCAGAGGAAACCAGCTTTTGTCCACCACGGCCAACCACATCTTTTACAAATTTTCGGAAATCAACTCGAAATCATAATACTGGCGCTCTGCTGTCAATGCCAGAGGAGCAGACAACCAAAGCCAGCATGCAGAGCGCCTGTGTCTCTGCGCAAGAGAACCGCACCGCGATCCCGCCCCTTGTCCATGTTCGTTTGGAGTTGCCTGTATTTGATGTGATTCCTTCCATTTTGATGCTTCTCCACTGTCACTTAGTGAAATCTCCCTTCAGGCGCACCCTGCGACGTCTTCTCATCGAAGGAACCAGTGCGTCGTTACTGCAGACGAACAGACGAACTCATTTTATAGGCCCTTTCTGAGCAATACCTCTGACAGTAGAGAGAAGAAAGGGATAAACAGAAATTTAGGTCAGCAAATTCGGGAATGAAAATGGCCTAAAGACTGCATATTTCCTTTAGGCTCGTGTAACGTTATGGTCCAGTTAAGTTCGTTTCACCATTATGTCACCGGAAGTGAATTTTTGTTTTGTTTTGTTTTGTTTTTTCTTCTTTCTTTTCTGACGGATCCATCACAAAAGCAATGGATATTAGGGGCTAATCAACATCCGGGGCCCCAAAATTTTGGGAAGTTCTTTTTTTGCTGAAACTTTGTACATATAGTGGGGTTATCTGAGGTGAATGTTTGTATCTGTTTTGTAGCATAATTTCATTTTGTAGGTTTACGATGGGTGTGCGGTAGATACTGCATCTCATAAGGTTTCTCCAAAATTTGCACATGAGGCTTTTTTTCAGGTGCTAAGTACGAATATTGTAATCATTTTGTATGAAGTCTCCGTTTTTACAATGTGATAACAAAGTCTTTGGCCAAATATAATAAATTGTAAGACCGGGATCAGATGGGCTAGCAGTCTGGAAATTTACCTGGGCCATATAGAATTCATGCGCTTTAAGAACCCACTCTCGGATTTCGGATATCTTTTCTGGCTTCTCCGTAGAGTTGACAAAACCGTTGGCCACTGCAGCGCACGAGGGCCGCAAGTTGGTCGAGAATTTATGACCCTGTTTTCTTGTTCGCTAGGGAAGCTGGTGTTTGAGCGAAAGTTAACTCAACTTTTGTGCTTAAGGAACTACAATTCAGAAATCCAGAGATCTCCATCGTTTCAGGGAGCATGATAATTATTAAGCAAATATGATGGTTTGGTGAAATTGGGGACTGAGGAGTCTGAACCAACTTTTTGTTGCTTTTTTCTTTCGAAACTTGATGGGAAACTTTCGTCAAAAGCCCACCTTATTCCTGTCAGATGTGCTAAGCCTAAGAAATGGCATACGTACCTTCTGCTCCGCCCACTTTTGCCATTTGTTTTGTACATTCTTTTGGGAAAAAGCGGTGGTGGCAGCCTATTGACCATTTCCGGCCAATAAAACGAGTTTAAACACTGATCTCCATAGAATAGAAAGGCTCTACCCTCTTGAATATTGAGAAGAAAATTGGTGATCTGGAGAGCCAATTAAAAGTTCTTGGAAAAGATGTCATCGACACTCTACTTGCGGCCATTTCCGTCTCTACGTGGTTTCATGTTTGCAGATTATACAAGGTTCAAGTAGGGCTATGGATCATGGAATTTTGCATGCGTGTTCGAGACATTTGCGTAGTCAACGTGGATATACATAAAGTCATGGTTTTTCTGACAAAGCGCAAGAAATAATTGCAATAAAATCTTTGACCAAAGACTTTGTTGTCACCCTGTATGTGGCTCGATTACTGCAGAAATTTGACAGAATTTGAAGAAATCGGCAGGAGAATTGCACTTTCATGCAAATTGGTGTTTATTTATTTACTTACTCGAATACACCCCAGGGTGTGCCATGTTATGTAATAATCGTGATCAGGTTTTCAAACTCCCCCTTCTTTGCAAAATTCGAGAGGATTCTGTGAGACCGTACCGCACATATCGTAGACCTACCATAACCCTGCAAAAACGGTGTTACGGTACAAAATAGACACGATATTCGTGTTCAGCAACTCGAATAACCCTACCGGCACTTTTCCGCAACCGAGGCCCCAAGTGAAAGTTCGCATAGTACGGTTACTCGAGGTACTCAACTCGAGTATATGTCGTATCCATTTTGCACCCTAATCCCGTTTTTGCAAGGTATCTCACAGAATCCTTTCAAATTTTGCAAAGAGGAGTTATTCCAAGTGCTGATCACAATTATCAATATCAATTCGAGTGAAATTTTTGTCATTTTTGTCCCGACATCGGCAATTTCTGTCCAATTTCTGCAGTAATGGCAATGTGGCGACGTGAGAACGGGGACAAAAGGGGACCACATTTGTACTCAGCACCTTAAAGGCAGGGGTCCACCTCATTTTCGTAGTTCAGCTAACAGCAGATTCTGCATCTACTCGGCGCGATGGTTCTAACGGTATACATAAATTGTCTCAAAATGGTCTATAAACCCGTCTACCAGGACGGGGTCTGTAACAGTTTGCCAACCCGAGTTGACATGTGAAGCCGTTGATCTTATCGATTGGACACGCCAAGACTCGTTGACCGGCGGCGGGGCGTTTGGGCTCAGCTAAAAAAGGTGTGAATATCGTGGCTAACGATGCCTCGCGGATATTCACACCTCGCGCATCCACCAAGTGACAGCCGTGCAGGCTCAAGCAAAGGGGCGTGGTCGCGACGCGTTCGACAGAAGGCCCCTACCACGAGCGCGATCGAGGCTCGCTGCGCGGTGGGAAACTCGGATAACGGCGCCGCGCGCGGCCGCGGCTCTGGATGGGTGTAGCAACGTGGAATAACTATCCATTTCAAGTGATACACAAATAATCAGCCTTGAATTCGCATAGCATCAGGCACATGCCGAAATCCTACCTAGTAGATTATGAAATATCCATGTCTCTGTTTTACAAAACTTGGAAGGAATGATAACCTGTTTCACGTGAAACCTGGCATTATACCTGGCATCTCTATTTGTTAGTGTAGGAATGAAACGCATCTGATCGGAGATTTCGCGTGTTTGCTGCAGCGGATAGCGGCCACGCCCATCGCAAGCCCACATACCGAGCCCATATGAAGAGTTTAAGGGGGAAGAAGAAGTCGAGAAGTTGAGGAGTGATGTCCAAGAAAGTTCGAATAAAACTGCAATTCAAATTTTTGAAAAGTTCGACGGTTTTAAGAAATTGAACATTAAGCCAGCGAAGCTCATCACTACATAGGATGCTTTGTAGGATTTTTCTAGAATTTCTTGTTCTCCATTTACATTTGCATTTTCTCCAACGCAATCGATCATGCATCCATCGCCAGATGAGGTGTAAGAAAAGACCCTCAGGTACATGCTGTGCCTGCAGGCGTACCTCTAGGATACAATGCCGTCAGATCGCCACTCTCTCCCTGTTTTGTTAGCGTTATAAAATTCATACTCTTGAGTCGCGAAGGAAAGTGAGGGATGTCTGCACTCTTTATAAAATGTTATGCGGCATGATGAAAATCGATTTGAATAGATTTTATAACATAATACCGTCGAAAACAAGAGGTGCCTCGGAGAAAATATCCTATGTAAGCCCAAGAACAACTCTCAGGCGTGTATGTTTTACATGCCGAGCGGGATCTGCCTATTTATCTTTGAAATATAGGCTTTCTCCCACCACTCGAAAATTCTCTCTGTTCAAGGGGTGGGTATGTAAAAGACTGCTGAGCTACGAATGAAATAAGAGGATTGCTTGTCCATATTGGTGTATTACTGTATATTGTACTTGACAATAGACTGTAACTTTATTTGGTGATGACACTGTCTTTTTCCACGTCTACCTTAAGTAGCGTAATAAATTATTATTATTATTATTATTGATTTTCCAAAACTAAGAATGCAACAGTGAAATGGACTGCGGACTCTGAGCGAGAAATGTGGAACGAACTTGTATTTAGTAATATTCATAAAGAATCTCAATCATTACATAAAATTGTTCCCCCACAGGAAACATTTTATTTTTCATATATTTTTCTTGTGACAAAATAGAGAGCAGAGAATCGTAAAAAAAGTTTTTGTGTGCGTCGGGATCTTTTTGAAAAGGTTTCTGCACACGAAGAAAGAGCTCAACACTCTTTTTAGAAGCAAGCTTCGTCATCCAGAAGATTCCTTTGTAGTTTCGAAATTTCAACTTTACTTTATAAGTATAAGTCAAGTAGTTTTAGAAAAGAAATAACACCCACCATGCTTCTCAGTTGTTAGAAAAGATCATCACGATACAAAACGTATTGGAGATAAAAACGTCAAATAACCTTAGCTTACAATGTTTCAGAAGATTCTGAAAATCACATACACGCTTGGAACGCTTCAAAAATGGCATTTTGATACAGAATAGCTGTCAGATCCGTAATCAGCATGTCAAATAACCCCTATGTGTAGATTATAGTTCCTGAAATCAGCGGTTTTTTTTAAATTCAAGTCATATTTTTATTTGAATCTTATTTAAATTACAGACTTGAAAACTCCTAATCAGTTTGGTGTAGTTCATGTCATGTGCCTATTTATGTAGTTTATGCATACTGTCGTTTTGTCATCGTATTGTACTATCTTCTTGTCACCTAAATATTATTTCATTTCGCTAGTACAATTCACTCCAATGATTCTCTCTCCCCAAATTCTTGTCTCCATCACTGCTATAATTTCATGCCGAAGAGGGGGGGGGGGGGAGAGAGAGAAGATGGATGACCAAGATGACCACAGATTCTCATTCGGTTCCAAACATACTACAGATGCGTTTCATTCCTACACTAACAAATAGAGTTGCTAGGTATAATGCCAGGTTTCACGTGAAACAGGTTATCATTCCTTCCAAGTTTTGTAAAACAGAGACATGGATATTTCATAATCTAGGTAGGATTTCGATGATGCTATGCGAATGCAAGGCTGATTATTTGTGTATCACTTGAAATGGATAGTTATTCCACGTTGCTGCACCCATCCAGAGCTGCGGCCGCGCGCGGCGCCGTTATCCGAGTTTCCCACCGCGCAGCGAGCCTCGATCGCGCTCGTGGTAGGGGCCTTCTGTCGAACGCGTCGCGACCACGCCCCTTTGCTTGAGCCTGCACGGCTGTCACTTGGTGGATGCGCGAGGTGTGAATATCCGCGAGGCATCGTTAGCCGCGCGGATATTCACACCTTTTTTAGCTGAGCCCAAACGCGCGCCCTCCCGTTGACCGACGCGGCAGCCGTGGCAGGCAGCCAGCACTGCTTGGAGCGATCCGCCTCCGGGCTCCAAATTTTTATCCAGTTTGGTTGATGTACGTCCCAGGGATCAACATGATGAGAAGGTCTAGGATATGTTGGTAAATCCAACAGGCAGAACGAGGTAGCCCTCTGCCTTTAACGAATCCCTCTGTGCAAAATTTGAGTGGATTTTGTGAGCTGCAGTATCCACCGTGCCCAGGTGAGAAGCGCTTTAAATACCAACACAAAACAGGTAAACCAGCCACTGATTCACTAATGGAAGGGTCTACAATATTTTTAGGCCTAGATTCTACAAGAAAATGGCAGTTAAGACTGATCAAGAAGAATCGAAGGACATCAGCGTGCCCCGGACCAATTCCCTTCGAGCTCGAGCTCTGGTAGACTTCCACTCCTTTTATTGGCTTCAGGGTAATGGTCACGACTCTCCTCCAACTCTATGATACGCCCCCACCGGCCATCTGTCGCTCTCTTCACGGATCCTCCCAGTAGAGAATTCGCCGGGGGTTTCCGAATTAAAGGGCGACGCCGACGGGTCCCGCACCGATCGCGCGGTGTGACGTCACAGAGGTTCGAGAAGCTGCGGGGCGACTTCGCAAGACTTTATTAGGGTTTTTCCTTCTCTTTGACCTTTTTTCACTTTCTGTTGTATAACTTTTGACATAAAGCCCATAATTGTTGGCTGGAGATGTGCGATGAGTTTTAGTGAACGGTTCATTCACTTTTGTGGTTTTACGTCATTTTTTCCCATTTTGAATTCGGAGTTGTGGAGACATACTTCTCATACTTTTGTGACTTCACTTACGATTTGTTCCCTTCTATCTGCCTGTATGAGTGTTCCATGCATTTGTGACCTTGCATGATGTTAGTTTTTCCTTTGTTTTACTCTCATCCATTTCGCTTTCGCTGTTATGTACAGCTTTCTGTGCTTTTTCCGCTTCATGTCTTTTATACATGCTATTCACTCTTCCCCTCTTATTATTTTTTGCAGGGGTAACTTTTCCATTGAGCATCAAAAATGGCTTCAATGGCGCAGTTGATGTTCGACGAGTTCGGGCAACCGTTCATAGTCATGCGTGATCAAGAGAAGCAGAGGCGGCTTACAGGAATTGAAGCTGTGAAGGTTAGTTCTCCTGTTCATATCTAAGTGGCCATTTCAATTCCTCACGTTTCTTTTTCTTATCACGTATTTGTTCTTGCGATTAATTTTGAATTTCTCCACTCAGAGCCACATTCTTGCTGCTCGGGCCGTAGCGAATACTCTGCGCACCTCTCTTGGGCCTCGCGGCCTCGACAAGATGCTGGTATGTTGCATCCCTTTTCTCGTTTGATCTTATATGGATATTGCTTCGTTTCCATAGTTTTAGGTTCTTATTTCCTCTTTCATTCTTCGCTCTTGGTACCTCATTTAGATCATTCCTTGAATGTATAGTAGAATTTGAGAGTAAGGTGTTCGTTCAAAAAAAAAAAAAAAAAAAAAAAACGAAGAATAGGCCTGGGAACAACTTCTAAGATGGGAGCCATTTTAGAAGTTGTTCCCAGGCCTATTCTTAGAATTGTTTCCTTCTGAATCAACATTTAATAATTTGATCGTTGTTCTCGTCTAAACCATAACACTTATTGAGAATAGCTACCATAATCATATATCATATAGTTTCCAACGCTTCATATGTATTCATGGCAGGCCTGTTCAGGTTTCTCCTGACGGTGAAGTAACCATAACTAACGATGGAGCTACGATTATGGAGAAGATGGATGTGCAACACCATGTTGCGAAGCTGATGGTGGAGCTCAGTAAGTCGCAAGATGCGGAAATTGGTGACGGCACTACAGGGGTTGTAGGTTAGTGCGTTTTTATGATTCACAGGTGGAAGTAGACTTCGTCTCATCTGAGGGTCGCAGTTCTCTTTTGAGGAAGGTCCGTGTAACCCATAACAAAATTGGTGGGGCGAGATATTATTCCATAACTCTCACGTTTCCAGATATCTTGCTTCAGTTTTACCGCTTACCATGAGGATAATCATCTTGTCCCACAAGAAATGCCCTATTGTTCTGGAATAGTTTTTCGTTCCATTCGAAATTCTGCATTTTATCTGGTCCTCTCATCTCATCTTAGGCTATTGGGCTGTGGCCTATTTCTTTTTTTTTACCGTCTGGTAGCCATTGCTTTGTTCATTTCCTTTTCTAATTGCTTTTCTCCATTCGAACAATATTCCCTAACTTCACCTGGGTTTTGGCTTACATTTGGCACTGTTTTCCAAGAAAAAAAATCGTGCTCTCCATTCAGATTTTCAACGTTTTTGCCGCATTTTGCTTGGAATAAGGAAATTAGAGCCACGAAATTGCACTTACAGTTGTCTTCTTCGAATTTCTACTCTGGTCATTAGTAGCAATAGTGGGATTTTATCGAAACAACTGCATTCATCTTTTGTACCTTTTTTCTTTAGGGATCGCAACTAATCGCTGGGTAATTTAACAACGTGCATAATTCTGTATTCGTAACCATACTTTGATCCTTCATAGCAGACATAGAGTAGCGGTTAGTAAGAAAAAATTGAATTTCTTTTTACCATCAAATTTTTGGTCCTTATATACAGCCTAGCTCTGAATTGAGCTTTGAGGACATGATAGACCTTATCATTATTCAGTTTTACCTCCCCATTTTTTCTGGAAGATATTTTTTGCTGATGACTGAGCGTAATTCTTTGCCATCTGCTATAGAATAATGAAGCACTGTCTGGCCTCAACAAATGAGTTTTGCAAAATTTTACTTCACAGCATAACCCAGAGCTGGCAATAAAATAGATCAGATTCAGCATTATCCAGTGAGAGATAAGGTTATATTGATCAGAAGAAATCCTATGGTCTTCTCGATCGCTGATATCTCTCTGGAACAGTAACTGAGTCGAAATTCATTGATTTATGGTTCAGCTCAGTTGAATCATGTCGTACTTCTTAGAGAAAAGCACAATAATGGGAGAGTTTCTGCGTTTAGCACGAGATTCGAAATGATGTGGCAGACGGACTTTTTTGTTCGCCGATCAGTTAGCGCAGTGAGAGTACACAGCGGATCGTATGAAATCATCGTGTCTGCACGTCGTCGTTGCCTGAGCAAAGATGAGAACACTAGCAGTTCCATCGTTGTCGCATTTTCATCAAAACTTTACAGCGATAGTACCTTTAGAATTTACTCTACATCTTTCTTCTGGAAGCAGTTTTTGAATTCGTCAGAGAGGGTCATCACCTCTTAGGGGATCCCGCCAAATCAATTGCTGCTAAGACTGCTAAGACATCCAAATTTAAATCGGACTTGGACACTTCAGCTATTTTTATCAAGCTAGCTGTTCCTTTCGGAAACCCATTTATACCATAGCGGTCGCTGTTGCTTAACATCCAGTCTCTTCCGAACGACAGATTCGCAGGTGTTTGTTGAACATATCAATATTGGTTGCGTGAAATGTGGTGGTAGCACAAGCAATGAGGGTCCACATTTGAGTTTTTTGTTTTGATCGTTGGACCCCGAATTTGGCAAGTTTAATCCGTAACGACTTCATTGTGTTGGCGTAGGTGTGACCCTTTTCCAGTTACTTTCGCTTGAATTCGGCAAATCTACAGCCTTTGCAAACTCCGAGAATTTCTGCTGATTGATATATAGGGATCTGATGAAGGTACTAATGTTGATAACAAAGAATGTTTATGGGAAAACTAAGTAACAAAAACCAGAGTGTTTGTGGAAGAATAAGTACACCTCCGCGACATTCACTACCTTACAGGCTTTTCGATAACTTTGCTGCTTAGTCACTGTGAATACAGAAACGCAACAAGTCAGGCAAAGAAGCCAAAAACTAACCGTTGGAACGCATTTAGTCTCCAGAAAAGCTTAGGCATCAATCTGCTTGCAAACTATGTCTATAATGTAGAGGGATACTCTTGTTACGCTGTGTTCACATCCTGAATTGCTGTGCAAGTCTGATCTCTTAGATGGCGAGAAAGCAACGTGAATTCATCCCATATTTCCTTGTAATCAGGTAATATAGTAACAAGGTTTTTGGTCATTGTTCGAGTTTCCGAAGGTAGGATATGTTTGCCACTGAGTTTTTAAAATAAGTCAATTTTCTAAATTCGTAGCTGCATCTTTGCGACATTACTTTTCGAATGAACATGACGGAACTGGAAGGTAACGCACTACTTCCCTACGATTGCTCACAAATAGATAGATTCCCGTGGGTGCACCGGGTTTATTCCTATACATGATCTCACAGTTTATCCAGTTCATTCACAGTATCAAGTTGTGAAATGTGGAATTCCGGATTCCACGATACCTTCAAACCCATTGACTTCATATTGAAGAGCACTCTTGTCGCGGAAGAAAAATCATTGTCTACATCGACATGTCAATGGAAAATTTTATTCTTTGTATCAGCAAATGCTCATATTTTTGATACAAAACGTCGTTCAGTGAAGCAAATGATGTTGACATTCGCACTGTTGACATTCTAGGTAAAAAAAATTTCTTCATTAAAATTCCTAAATTATCTTTGCATGGGGGTCCATTCTGGTACTGCCGGTACAAAGTCATCAGCAAATACTGTAATTTAGTTTTCTAATTTTTGGTAGATGTGTTATAGGAATGAACGACTGATTCCTCGAAGAATGTAATACAGCATGGGCAAAAAGTCGCTGATGCTGTTTCGTCACACCAGTGTTGATAGATTATGGAACACTCCCCGGCCGTCTTCTTCGAAAACGAAATAATATAGGGAGCGTTGTAGGGTGGACCAGTAGTATTGTGAGGCCGTTTTGCGTACGTAGCCATTTGCTTCTGTTGTTTTTGACAGGTGATTGAATCACAGTGTGAGTACAGATTCTTTCATTTACTTATGTGTCCGAGTCTTTTTGAGGGGTAAAATGTTTTCTTTCCCTGAGGAAGATATTAGGGGAAGAAAGCTTGGGAAACAAAGTAGTGCGCTCTCTTTTCCGGTATTGCAATTTTTCCCGTTTTTACATCTTTGGGTGATAACTAAACTCCGACTATGAATAAAGTTGTAATGCATGCACTAACAACTGGAATGGAATTTTTAGGTAAAGTCGCTGAAGTTAACCTGCTTATTCGGAGATCTGTACATAGACCATCATTTGGTTTAAGAGTTGTCATAACGGGCTGTTGACAGTATCTAGTTGCTTCAATACTTTTGATAGTTCTTACTGACATAATATCCGTTCCCTCGTTTGGTTTTCAGCACCTCAAGTTTTCTGCAACTGGCTATTCAAAATCATGCTCTGAATTTTTGAACTTTAACCCATCTCCTAACAACGAACAGCATCGAAAGCAGCGTTTCTAATCGATTTTGAACTGTTACCGCCTATATTGTTTAATGTTTACCGGTGGTTAGGGCTCGTCTTCTTCGAACTGACCATGAGTTTGTTGTCACTACTTTTAAACAAAAAGAAGCGTCTTCTCTACTCACCGGGTGCACTCTCTGGACGTCAGCTGAGGTTGGACTTTTCCGATAATGCGTCTTCTCACAACTCGAACTATGCTGGCATCACTAAGGTTTTGGCCAGTAGTCCTCATGGTTTAGCTTTCAAAAAAATATATAGTGGATCTTAGGGTAGACACTATTTTTCGCCAACAGGGTCATTCTTCGTTGCGCTCAGGGAAGAACTAGTAACAAGCTTAATGAAAGTTCCTTCCTCTATACTCCTAATCCTCGCGATCGAGATCACAGAAGTTGGGATTCGACTATCATTCCAGCAGTGGGAGAGAAGTAACTGATTTGTGATGAGATGTGTCCTCGCTCTTTGTTTACCTTCTTTGCTTTCATGTGTTGCTTCATTATCTATCAACATTTCACTGAACGCGTTTACTTACTTTGCATCACAAACAGCGCGATTGGGACTGCTCACCTCCTATCTATGAGCAGTAACTATGTTTAGACTTGCATATGCTCATGATTCGCTTATCTGTTCGTGAAAGATTTTCGGAAATGTCCTCTTTCCTAGAACGTATTGCGAACATCGTGTTCGTCGGTTGTGGGCTAATCAGCAGCGCACTTAATCGATGACCACTTAATGCTTTAATGTCGCTGACGACAGCGACGTTCTCATATCGGCGAAGAAAAACAGCAATAGTTCAGCTTTCGATGAGGCATCATCACCCGGCTATGTGGTGTAATATTTGGAGGCCTTGCACTGTGGATATCGTTTTTATTATGTATTACATGTGAATCGCTGAACATGCCGAATTGGGAAAGTTCGATCCCCATTGTTGCTACTGTCGTCGCCGCGTCCCTGCACTATTCCCTCGTGCCACCTTTTGCAGTGCTGTTCCATTGGGCGCCCAATGAATGCTGAATGAGCTGCACTTTTTTGTTTGCTGTCGGCTCAAATGTTCCCATGTGCAAACGAAAATGCAGTCTACTAGACGTATATGTGTTCGGTTTTTTGGCGTCTGGCAGTCATTTAGTGGGTTTTTGAAAGGTTAGGATGACTACTCAGCAGTGAGCGAGTGTGTTCTTGCATCCGTTATAGCCTAGCTTTTCCAAACAAAAAAAATGCAGCTATTGCAGGAGCAGTCGATGCCGACGGGAGCAACGTTAACATTTAACTTTCCGTCATTTGACCTTTGTATGATCAAGTCTAACCTTTGTAAGATTAGTTTTTCTATAGACATGCTAAGTGCTCTGAGACACATTACGGGGTGACAGCATAGTTGTACTTGCACCAGAACTGCAGGCCATGCAAACTAACCAATATTTTAAATATTTTGTGTGTTTGAATAATTATACTATACTGCTATAACCCTACATTTGGAAAGCTCAGAAAGGGTTCTTTGTATTCTGCACATGCTGATGCGAATTTCTCGTTCTCAAGCGTAGATGCATAAGTAGTACTTCCAATGCGGGAAAGTGAAATGGATATTTTTGTCAAGTAGGTTAGTCATTATCAGAGTTTTAGTATCGAAATGAGCAAAGATTATTTCGAGTCAGGAGAAGCCTATCACTGTGTCCTTCACATTCTTTGCACAGCCGATTCTTTCTCTCTGCTGTTCAACGCCAACTTTTCGTTGTCACAATTGTTTGCTTTTACGTCATCGTTCGACGCGAGTGCTGCTTTTCACTACCAATGAGCCCCTAAAGCCGAGAGCGGTCTCGCATTTTCTCTTTCATTGACCTTAAGCGTCTGCTCATTACATCTTGTGGGTGTAAGACAAGTTGAGGGCGCTCACTAAGCTTTGCATATGCGCCGAACTCGTGTAATTATTGCGTAATGAAGTGATTAGGCTGATAGGATAGAGAAATTATATTCTAGCAATTGAATGATTTGAAAATGTAATTGTTAAAGGCTTTAATTAGAAAGAAAATGTAATTTGGTAATTGTGCCAGCTAGCAATGTTGGTTCTTTCTCTCGTTGTGGACAAAAACGGATTTTGTAGGACTGGATCACAAATATTTCGATTTTCGCCACCCTTAGGAAATAGTGTTTCCGCTTTGAATTTTTTCAATCTAATAATCTGTCAATGAGCCCTTTTTTCACTTGCAATTACACAAATTATGAGCTCCTACCCAAATAATGCTTTCTATTGATTTTGTATGACTTTTCCCCTCAATTAGAGAACAGTTTGTTTTTTTTTTCTTTGAATATTTTGTTGAGTTGCAAAAGTTGTACATATTTTCACATGCATGTAGCATCAAAATTTTTTTTTCTTCATTTCAAGAGGAGATCTAAGAACTCACTGTGTGAGATGGCTTATCTTTCTATGTTTTGCTACTACCATCATCTTATTCTTGTCCACTTTCCGCACGAAGTTCGCCTCGTTTTTATGGCGCGGAAAGTGCGGCGATGTCACGTGAATGATCAGAACAGCGACGAGATCTGGCTAATGGCTCCTTCGCTGATTTCGTCACTGATAACGTCTGCTTACAAACATGTGGCACGGACAAGCACGTTCTTTCCTCTCTTCCTCTCTGTGTGTTTCATCTTTTATGTTGGCACGAGAGCATGACATTACTACTGCGATTTTGTTTTAGAATTTATGCTGTATTTCGCCCATAGTGGGCAATAACATGCAAACGCACGGGAAAACCGATAGCGAGCGTTGTTGTGCAAATCATGGTGTATATAACCGCAAAGGCCTTGTACCTGTCCATGCGTACTTCCACGCATTTGGCGAATTCTTAGGTTTTATGAGTTCATAGGTTTCCGCAGGAAACGGATCATGTGAACAAAAAAAATTTGGTCCTGTGCAGTTAAATGACTTCAAACTATTAATTCGTTAAACTTCATTTTCTTTTCGTATTAAGGAAGGCTGTGGTTTTCGGAGAAGTTTCAACGCGTTGAGCGAATTCCTGCCTTGCAAAGATGCTTTACACAACTTCACTCTAGTACTGTCTAGTTTTCCTATCGAGTCTTCATTAAGTTGCGTTTTAGAGCAAAATATTGAGTGGTAAAAGTAGCGATTACTACCCAAACAACTTGAGTGTTCATTTAATGGGTAGTTTTTTGGGTTACTGTGTTGGTTGACGGTTAGCGTCGGTAGTGTTTTCGACCAGGCTCCACACGTTCAGCAGTGGTCAAGAAAAGAAACATCGAAAATGAAAAAGAGTCCGCTAGATTTGCCGATCTGTGGTTTTCAGTCGAGGTTGTCGTTGTCATGTTTGTATCTGCTCATCTTAATCTAATTGAAAAGCACATCATCCGGGTTTGCTAATCCATCATATTCCTTGAATTATGCAGAGTTAATGCATTTGGATTATCCGGTGTTTATCACTCAGGCACTGTGAGCGCCTTCACTCTGGATGAGTAACGGCCTAGTAAATTCAGCTACGTTTCCCTAATAGACGATTCTCACATTTCTTCATATCCGCCTAGGAATCTCTAAGCTAATTCTGGATAATTCCGTGGCACTAGTCTACTGCTCGTTCTTGATTCCTAGCGGCACGTCGCTTCTGACCCTGTGAGGAAGAGCACTTGAATTCCCGTTATGGATTCAACATTGGAATTCCTCCATTTTTTGTTATTGCCAATGATATAAATAGAATTAGCTTCGTCGTTTGACTGTTGACAACTTCGTCTATCGGCATATTTTACCGTCACATTTGTTTCCACCCTCTCAATTGATCATGTGATCGATGCGCTCCCCCGCATAGTATTCCGAGATCTTTGTTCGGCCTCCGTTGCGTGGACATCTCACATTTTTCGTCCTCTCGCTACTGTTTTAGTGTGATGTTTTGATGTGTTCGCGTCTGGTGCAGGCATGCATTTTTGCTCCCGGCGCCCCTTTGTATCGATCGCGTGGCTGTCGAGAGGGGTTACTCGGTGTGTTGCCTCCCCATCCTGCATTAGCATGCCCCTCCTAGTTGAAGATAGTCAATGATCAGCATCGTTTCCGTTGTGTTGTCTGAGATCGCAGTGCTCATCTGCTGGAACTATTTGTGGATGTTTTCATCCGTTACCGCAATCCATGAAGGTCCCTCCATTAGTGAAAGGCATGTTCAGCGATGGGTAACCGTAGTCATTTCTGAGTGGAATGCGGACAGCTTTTTATTGCTCAGGGTTGTTCGTGGTCGTTTCCCCTCTTATAACTATTTCAATGTTGAATCACTGTTCCAAATTCACATTTATTTGATCTTGAGCCTTTCGCCAGTATAGGACTGTTCGCATTTCTTTTTATTGCTTTTGATATTTTTATTGCTACAATACTCTTGTGAAGTTCATTCGTACGCTACATTGGATTAGTTTCTCTAAAATAGCTTCAGTTGTAAGGCCAGAACTATGCGAATGTATCACCCACGTTGTGTACACTTGCATAGATATCTAGAGCTTTGTACTTCCGTTTATATTGGATTTTATATTTGTTGGATGTTATTCTTTTCAAATGTTATCAAAGGTGTTTTCAAAGGCAGGGTATGATGCTGGATTTTCCTTCTCAATTTCCTACGGAATTAACCGAACCTTTATTCAAGACCCAAGTAAGAAAGTTGATAGGACCCCTAGGGTTAGGATGTGTAGACGTGGACATGTTTATCGTACAATATTAGAACAGTGCTGAATCTCTCACATTTTCAAAGTTTTATACTTGTTTTCATTGTTTCTGTGTTTTACACTGTATCTACTATATATTTCTAACCGATGCCTTGTTCCCCGATTTGTGATCTTAGAATTCAACGAGTACAAGAAAAAATATGTTCACTCTCGAACTTTGGCAACAATACATTAGCTAAATAAGCTTTTTTCTGTGATGATGTACAACTGCAGAGTATTTTTTGTTTCTGCTGTTCCTTTGTGAGAATAAAGGAAAGCATCTTCGCCCACAAAGGGCTGACCACGGAGCTTTTTTAGAACAAGTTACTGAATGAAATCCTAATTGTGGTCGACTTTCTTGCTGAAGTTACTTCACCTTTTTCTACACGACTGCGATAGCTCAGTATGTTTAGTGTAACTCTGCTCTAGTTCCCTTCTTTTCATTTATCCTTCACTTTTTCATGGTTATGGCTTTTCTGCAGCCATTATAATATAGGCAATTCTCTCAGGAAAAAAAGATGCAGATAGAGTAGCCGTAATATCCCCTGCATAATTCTCTTCAAGCATTTTTCCTTGCTTTTTGTTGCTGCACCTTGTGACTGGCCGAGGGCGCGTATTCAGTGGTTTACTGTTCGATTGTGTTCTACATTGAATGTTCCATTATCGATATTCAAAGGCAGCCAGACAATGGCAAGGTTCAAAAGTCCATAGAAACGTGCACGTGCAAGCGCTTAATTCTGAAATGGTGCCATGTTTCCAGTTCAATGCCTATGCACTCGTTTACCGTATCACGTCGAGGTAAAACCAAGGTATCTGTGCAACTCAGGTGCCGCTAATTGCCGGTATGAGTCATTGGTTGTGGATGGCTCTATGTGATGTTGTAAAACTACACTATGTGCAATTCCAATTTAATCTCTCTGATACACGTGGAAAATTTTAAATTTTGCATATTTGTTGAAAATTTGCTGTGTTGTTTTTGCCGGTTCCATATTTGAGGAGCACATCGATTATGCCCACATTCGACATTCCGAATATTGCTATCCTTATTTTCTTGAACTGCGTGCTCACTTATTTCCTCTGAATTACTTGGGATGACTCACATAACTGAAGAAGTTCCTACACTTCTCCCGTGTCCCCTTCATGTTGCTCTTTTGCAGTAAAAAAAGAACTTGTTATAGCGTCTCAAGAGCTACTCCTGTTAATAGAAGTGCTTGGAAACTCAGACTTTGGCAGTGTCGTGCTGCATTGCATTTTGTTTGTTTCCGTGCGTCAAGCCATGCTTTCTATTTTCACGCTGTGGACGGAGCAATATGCATAGGCGAGTGCTGTTGAAGGTAGTATTTCATGTGGCTGTGCTTGATTGAGGTGGATGTGTGTCTGCGGCTTGTGTTTCCCACCTGGTTGAACGCCAAGAGTTTTGCTGATGTGGGGTTCTGGTGATGCGGGGTGGAGGTGGAACACCTCGTCGTTGTCCGTCGTGCGCTATCGATTCCATGGCAGCATTCGTTTTTGCATCGCTTTTTATTGCGGATCGTGTCTTGTGTGCAGTTACGTCCTGCTGCTGCTGTTACACTGTTTAGCGATCGCAAAATAGAGCACTGTATCACGTCATTAGACGACGTTGCTGTCAGCCGTTACTGTCGCTGTTGAGCGGCATCACAAAATAAAAAACATTCTCTCTCAAATTCCTTCGTAGTTTCTAATCTGTGACGTTTCCGTTGATAAGTGCCTTGAGAATCTCTTTTCTTTCCCTTTTAAGATGTTTGTAAGTTTAAAACGTGTACAGTAGTCTCCACCAAAAGACCTTATATTTGCTTGGTTTTTGACTTCTCTCCTAACACATTTTCAACAGCTAAGATCTGCACTGCAGCAAGCCATCGCGTTAAGTCGCTCAGCACCTTTTTTTTTACTCGGCAGCAATCCTTTTTCTTGAGTTCTATGCTGGTGCTTCATCTAGTAATCCAGCCGTTGTCATAGCTATGGGAATAAAGCGTGGAATAATCGCTTGCACTTTCATCTCGAAAGTTCTTGGCTGGCTAGTAAAAATGCTCATCTCCACGCTATGATGGACCCTATCGTTCAGCGAACTAATGTTCATAAAGCGGAACGTATGTTGAATGAGTTTTGAGGCTATTTTAGTTCGCCTGTCGTCTTTCTTTCCTAATCTCAGCCCACTTTTTGCCATTATAATGGTTTTGTCGCACTTTCGTCGTACTCTGTAGACCGCTGTCACGCTTTTTTCATAGGAGTTTGTAACGGAGAGTGTTTCTATACTTTCTATGAGGAATAAACGCGTTTCCAGAAGACTCCTATAGCTCACTATGGATCCATATTTATTTGTATTGTACATTACACTATTAGGTGTTTCACCGAAGACAACCACCGGATATTCATGGATTTTCGCGAGTATGAAATCTCTGTTTTGCAGCGCCTTCACGGAAAATTAGTACATACATCAAGAATATAACGCGCTGATCGGCTGTTAGTCCGGTAAACGAGGCATTCACCAGGCAGCTGGTACTGTTTTCGTGACAATTATGATTTTGAATAGAATTTTATATAAGTTTGGGTGAGAAGTAGCTTAGAATCACTGGAATTGCTATGGTTGAGAAGAGCTCTACTGTGGACACGTTCTTGGAAGCACATTCTAAATATAAGGTTTCTGTGGAATTTCCCGTGATAGATATTCCAGCAGTCACATGTTCTTCAAGAGCATTTTTTATGCGAAGTGAGAATTTAAAATTGGGACTACGTTAGTCATGTGACGCATTAAATGTCAATAAACTGGGTTCTCCGATAATCCATATTGGTTCATCAAGGCAGCTTCTCATAATCCTAAGGATTTTAGGTTTTCTACCACTTGATTTAGAAGTGTAGCATAATGGATGCAAATGCCCTTGGGAGCCTTCTGTGTAAACTTTGGCTTGTGCTGTTGTTTTCATTTGTTTTGTGTTGGGTGCAAGGTTATAAATGAAAAGAAGAGCACATCTAGCTGTACATACTGCCTCCTCCACACGATCTCAATTGTTGTTGTTGTGTTATTAATGAGGGCTCTGTGGGAAAAAGTTTTGCGTTTTAATAGCATTAGTAGCATACTTCCTAGAGTAGAATTGTGCTCTTTCACACATGTAAGAGGGCATTTTCTCCCTCCTATTAAACGGATTTGCACGCAGCACAGTGCCATTTACGAAAGGGTAATGCTCGCGGCGCTCGGCACACGGCGGTGCACTTTTTCGAAAGCATGCTGCCGGTCACGTCCGTTGCTGCAGCAGCGGGGCTTGTCGCCGAGCGTTTTCTTTTTCGGGATTAATGGAGATTACTCTTCGATGCGGATAGTAGCAGGACTCGAGCGAATCGGAGCGGCTGCGCTTCAGTTCTCTTCCGGTGAGGGATAAACGTGGAATTGTTGACGAGCTCTTTGTTTGGTGATCTTCCAGCTGGCTTCGCATGTAGAGCATAGTTTTCCTTGGAAAAGTGCACGGACATTATCAGGAATCTGAGCGCCACTTCTACGAGCTGATTGCCAGTGAATATAAAGATGTAGCCGGAATTTGACATAAAGGAAAAGGACTAAGGAACTCGGCAACAGCATAATTGAGTAATATAGCGACGACGACGTGCGCATTGAACAATGTGAGTGAGTAAGAGAGCGCATCGAGTATGGAGAGCGCCGATGAGGGCTCATAGCTTCCTTGTTCCGCCTCAGTTGCTTACACGTCTTCAGTTTCCGGTGTTGCCTGGTGAATTTTTCCTCATGGCTATTACGTGTATTGAAAATGAGCTTTGGTGTTTATCGCCACTTCGTGTTCATCATAGTTCGCCGAACTGTTTGCCTTTCTGTCTTTTTTTTTTTCTTTGAAATAATGGGAGAATTTTTTGTGCGACTGCTTTTTCAAACGGCTGTTTATTGAGAATGATGTATGTCCGATACCACAGCTATTCCACGCTTGTTTCACGTTGCTTGGCATTAATGATTGCGATAGAATTTAGAATTTCCATGAATCAATACCGGAAGTCCTCGGGTAGGCTTTCTAGCACCCCCAATGGGCCCTTGATTAGTCCACGATCGACAAATTTGGTTCCAGTCGTGGGATGAATGTAAACGCAACGTGCTGCGAGAATTTCGAGTCATTAATTGCGCACTTCACCCTTTTCTCATCCTTAAACTTCCTGTTCCTGGGAAGAAAGAGTTTAGTATCTCATGATTTGTTTTGAAAATGGGTTCACCTTTATTGTTATCAAGGTTGATCATCGTGCAAACACGGTAGTTCCTTGTTGTCCTTGTTGTATAACACAGAAAACGATGTGGAAAATGTAGTTTAATCGTTTTCCAGGAGAGCAACCATTTGTCATGCATAAGTTCTGCCGTGCCTATCTTCCTCTGTAGTTGGAAGTTGGAGGATTCGATGATGTACTGAGAGCTTTTCTCCTGTTTTGATTGGCGTTATTTCAGTTTTTACTGGCTGTTGACGTCGTTAGTGTCTTTGCAGAGATGTTTGCTATTGAATAGCAGTGCATGCATTTTTCTTCCCTCACTACTTGACGTAGGTGTAAATGGTTTCGTGTCATGCGGCGTGGCGCTAATTCGTTCTCAATCAACCGCAATCCCCGGATTCTATGTGCGCAATAATCGCAGATAAGCTCACTACGTCTTAATTTAATGCATATGCCTACCCCTTCGTAACGTCAACATGTACAAAATCCGTTGCTTTTCATCTGCTTCGAATTCGCTGTCGAAGACTTCCGTCAACTCTTCTGGCCGTCCTTGAAGTGTTGTTCGGCACTTCATCTTCTGCAGAGAGCGTGAATTCGATAGGAGCTTCTACGGACCCGCGTGTTTTGAACGTGTCGTGTTGTTGCGTTCGCTGCTTTTCACGCGTCGACAGCTGGAGCATTTAGTGGCCAGTGGCGGTTGGCAGCAGCTAGAACTACCAGCTACTTTTTCTGTTCTCAAAGTAATGTCTGCTCGGCCGTTCCAGAGCTACCCTTTGGTCTTGTGTTTCTGGTCTCAGCAGACCGTCCGCGGAAATTCTGCAATGATTTATTCACTGAATGACTTACAGCGGTTTCTCGATGTTGCATGTTTTATGCGTTCAGGGGTCTAGGTTCGATAGCTCGAAGTTCACTTCACTTTCTACGATTCCTGAGTGCGATTCTGCTGGTTCATCCGAAATTACATCTTTTCGACGATAGGAAGTATTGAATGTCATGAGGTGCATATTTATGGGACATTGGCTTTCTACCGTACACCTAGAAGGCGGTGGAAATTGCTGCTAGTAGACTTATACTTACTAAGTAAATTTATGATACTCGCCCAACCATGATGTGGACTTAGGAGGGAACAAGCTGTGTTGTATTCACGAATTGAGGTTTTTCTACTAGGACACACCCCCGCGTCTTAACACCTTTTCGTGGCTATACCCAATGTACTTTCGAGGAGCATAACGAATGAAATGCAATTTGCCTGTCTCGATCAATTCTTCGTAGCTAATTCAATTTCGAGGCTCTGGAATCTTACACAGGAATTCGGAATTCCGGCAAAAGTTCTGGATTTTGTACCAGACGAAAACCTGGATCTACGGCAGTATCTAATGTACACAGAGTGCCCTGTTCGGATTTTCGAGCGGAATGTGCTAGTGCTTACTAGTCTGCCAGATTTCATCGTAGTGGGAAATCACTCTCGTTAATGTATTGCTACCGAAAACACCGGGATTAGCTTCGAGGTGACATCATCTGTGGATCCGGGTGGAGTTACTTTCCTAGGATATTTGTGCTTTCCACTAGCACTCTATTCCGAACGTAGCCAGCTGATGGTTTGCGCTGGAAGCTGTAATTATTTCCGTCCGATTCCTGTGTGAAATTCGAACAATGCTAACAATGTGAGGTTGTGACATTTTTTTGACGTCAAGGTGTTAACTCCCAGGATTTTTCTCCTACCCGCACTTTAGTACACATATTACTCTTAAAAATTAGTGGTAATTGCTGCACGACAAATAATCTACGTACCAGTACTCTAGGAAAGGTTTGCTCCGCAAAAACGGGGTATTTCCCGCATTGAATTCACTCTTCTTCCAATTCCTTCATCTGTTAATATCTCGGTTGAGCTGTTTGAAATGCTTCAAACAAAATATGTTTACTATCGCCATGTTGTCCACTCTGAATTTGTTGAGCATAGCGCCTGCTTTATCAAAAAATAAATCAAGACGCGCTTTGGTTATCGATTACTGCTATCTGTTCGTCCAGCCAAGCAGCATTCTTTTTCGCTATGCTGCGTTGAAGCCACGTTCTTCTCCTTCGTTATCGATATCAACCTGTCATAAGTCGGATAAAACGAAAGGGCTCGTCATATTCAGGTTTTCTTCCGCAAATTTTTGTTCTTTGAGAGGGGAGCGGGAACATTGATTTTTTTACGCTCACTATAAAAAGCTGCTTTCATCTGTTGACTTCAGTATATGTGTAAGATTTGTTGTTTTTATCATCTATATGCTTGTTTGCTACCCTATCTTTCTGTCCTTGAGCAACACCGGTCGACTCTATATGAGCACTCTGTTCTTTATTCGATAAAGCTCGTTTTTCTTAAACTTTCTCCACATTCAAGGCGATCGCGAGCAAAATCTTCGAACTTCCATTCTTACATTATGTGTCATAGTTTGAAGCTATTTTCATTCACAGGCGGTCGCCCACACTGATATGTTCCTTTCCTTGTATGACGCATTTTCTTATTTTCATCTTACCTAAATTTCTTCCCCCCAAGTTCCTCACTGAACTGGAGATGACTCTGGGAAATAGGAAATTCGAATTTGTCAGTGCTTTTAAAACTGGTTACAAGGTTTTGGTGCTTTGACGGAGAGGCAGTTGCACCCCCAAGTGCTTGCCCCTCACTGACGCTATTTTCACGTCGGGCTGGTTCTAAGTGGACTGTTCATTGCCTTAGTTAAGAAGCATTTGTGATAGTCATGTATGGATACTCAAAGGCCGTGTTTATGCTGCGCTTTTGCTGTTTCTGTTATTTTTCCACTGACAAGAAAGACCATGGGAGTGAGATTCAACTCCTAGTTCTTACTTCGTGTTGCCTTTGTTTTCTTTTCTACTCCAAGTTTCCTGGGCTCTATCTGTCTCTAAAATTTCCGGCTATACCTCTCCATTCCAGTTCTTGCCGGTGCACTCCTCGAAGAAGCGGAACGTTTGTTGGATCGCGGTATCCATCCGATCAAAATTGCTGATGGGTTCGATTTGGCGTGTAAAAAGGTACTAAATAATGTGTTTATGTAGCGGTTAGACTGATATGAATAACAAATCCTCTTGCTCTGGCAAGGCCGCGCTGCTTTTGTCAATATCCCCACATTTTATACTTTTGGACGAGAACTTCGCTCATAAATTGAAAATTTTCGCGGCACTTATTGAGGTTTTAGGCTTTTTTCCGTTTGATTGATCCGCTTAATTACAGGCGTTGCAAACGCTTGACAGCATTGCGGACAAGTTCCCAGTGGCGGACAGGGAACGTTTGGTAGAGACGGCTCAGACATCGCTAGGCAGCAAAATGTAAGATCGTTTGAATGTTTTCTTATAACTGTTATGTTAAGCTCGTACTGGCTTCTCTGCAAGAAAGTGACATTATTTTCAGCGTGAACAGATGTATAAGACAATTCGCCGAAATTGCTGTAGACGCTGTGCTGTCAGTAGCTGACCTGCAGACGCGCGATGTCAACTTCGAGCTGATTAAGGTGGAGGGGAAGGTCTGTTTTTGAGTTTTAAGTTATCATGTTCTTCATGCCAGTTTTGTGGAAATGTGATATGCTTATTAGAAAGGCGTTCTGGAATTTGTTTTCTTGAACTTTTGCATATTATGGTCTTTTTAGATGTTGTTTTGTGCCTTGCTGCACTTTTCTTCATAACATGTGCCCCTGTTCAAAAGAGAATACCAAGAAATGACTCTTGACTAATTACCCGAATGTGCTCGTTGAACTCAGCTTACTTGACTTTTTGCCTTTTTTGAGATTATGAGGGTGTCCTGGTATTATTTTTCGTTCTGCCTGCGTTATCGAATTTATCCCCTTTGTATGTTTATCCTTTAGGATACCCGAAACTCCCTGAATTTATTCGCTTTCCTGAAAGGTTATCATAAAATGCAAGAAATCATCGACACCCCGCTTGTTTAATCCTTGTGATACTTTTTTTTCGTTCGAAACTTCTTGCTTCAATTTTTTCTGGAAACTCTATCCCAGCTCTTTCCAGTGTATTTCTTCGAGTTTTCCACCTTACGAACTACGTATTCATCTGATCAAATCCTATACTTAGAAATCATTCGTAGACGTCTGGAGCGCACTTTTCCTGTGTCGTTTTCACTATTATGCTCTGTTTAAAATAGCACTTTCCAACTTAGACGCTAATGAGCTTCGTTACCGAGAAAACTCATTTAATGTCACCGCTTTAACGGCGCTATTGTTTTTTTTTTCAACATTTTCATGAAATTTTATGTGAAATCATAGAACAGGGAAGTGAATTATCGATACATTTGGTAACGTCTTTCCATACGACGAAAAACATGTTATTGTCAAAGTGCTCATGAACTATAGAATTTGCGCATGAAAGATAAATAAAACAAGCCACTCAAAGTATTCTTTGAGCTGGTATGCATTCTCTTAGTCATAATCTCAAGGGACTGCAAAGTACGCGACGTCTGTGTTGTCCTAGGAATTAGATACTTTTCTATGTAGTTTATACATCAGGCTAATCATTGGCTAACGAAACTGCGAGACAATGTCATGGATTATATAAGAAAAGCCCTTTTTTATACACTTTTTTTCTTGAAGAAGAGGGAATTTTCCTGTGTTCTGGGGAAAAGGGGGAATTTTGATTTCCAGTGGACCAAGATTGTCTGCATTCTTCCAAATTTCAACTGTGGAGCCTTCACCGGCAAACTCCTACATTTGCAAAACTTTTATGGGAAAAGACAAAATTAACGAAAGTGCAGGGCGCTTCAGTGCAATGAGAAAAAAGGAAATCGATAGTCATCTGGAGAAATGAGTGTGCTCTTAAAGAAGCATCGATTGAGTTTTTACAGGTTGGTGGCCACCTGGAAGACACCGTGTTGGTGAAAGGAATCGTCATCGATAAGACAATGTCACATCCACAGATGCCAAAGGAGCTTAAGGATGTGAAGGTGAGTGCATAGAACCAAGATTCTTGATTTCTTTTCAAACAATGGTCTGATAGAACTGCGGGGCGGTGGTTCTTGCTGTTGTATGCACGTATCACACGTTAAGAACAATAGTTGAAACGATTGAAGCGTGGATTTCGCAATAACACGTGCACTTTTCTGCAGTTTTCGGGGTCTTTCTTCTCCAGCATTCTACTTCCTCTTCACGGGCTGTGTTTAGCTTTAATATGTGGATTCTTGTAGAAACCTAGAACAACCAATCCAGTTAAATCTGTTTATTCGCTGTATTTTTGTGAACCGATGTCATAAGAGGTGTTATTCAGACGATAAGTATAGAGTTTTCGGAAAAGTTATGTTCCAGACCTTGAGATGAGGTTTTTGGGCTTTATTAGGGCATGGTGCTGTTCTGCTAAGTACGTGAATTCTGTCAACAGAAACCAATTAACCTTCCGTTACGATATGTTGACTCTTCTTAGTACATTTTGTGCACTTCTAGGTTGCCATTCTCACCTGTCCGTTTGAGCCACCGAAGCCAAAGACCAAGCATAAGCTTGACATCACTTCTTCAGAGGACTTCAAGGCGTTGCGTGATTATGAAAGGGAGACATTTGAAACCATGATCAAACAGGTGGGCAACGACTTGTTCGTGTTTTCTTAGAGTTCTTTGTTTTTCCACTGGAGTTGTTGCATTGTTTGCCATCAATGCTATGTCAATCCCGCATTCTTGTTTTTGTTCTATTTCTTCCTTTTTCTTCGTCTATGTACATATTAGTACTGCCTGTCTCGCTCAAAGCATGACCTCTTTCTTTGCATTGTACTTTTTCTGTCGTGTATCACCTTATCAGTACATGTCAGCAACGTCACGCAGAATTGAAAGAAACTGGAATAGCTGACGTAACCTCGTCGTTGTTCCGTTTCTTTTTTTTTCTGGTTTTATATGCAGTGGGATGTTGTAGGTTGCTGATTTGTTGTGTTGTCGTGGTTACGGAGGGCGCTTTATGCCATATCCTGCAGCGTGGTACCTACGTGAAGGGGAAGCCAGTGCTCTGGAGGCGCCAGCAGTTTTCATTTCACTTCCAAGGGAGAGTTGATTATGCGTCAGTAAGATCTCAAAGATAATCTGTTCACAAGTAGTCACTGTGGAGACAAGTAGTTGGCGTAAACATCCTGAAATCTTCTCAGTCATGCATCACTTCGAGCGCATTAAACATGAAATGTGTGCATGACACTGTTATAGGAGGCTAATTTTCTGAGTTTGAAGCGAATTTTAGAAGAATTGGTTGCGTAACCATCTGCAAATATGATGCAGAGATTCGTTCCAAAGAAAGCTATCGCTCCTCGTGGAGCCCTCTATCACACGCTCCCACCTGCAATAACAGCTATATTCATTTTCTTTATGGAGTCAATGTGTTGCTACTGCGAAATTGTAACCTTTTTTTTGACTAGGGCATGCAGGCAGCGAGAACATATACTATACGTTGACCATTTGATAAAGCTTGTTGGAATTTTAGCATACATGTTCCAAATATCTGTAGAATTGAATTACATGACTTAGAAACACTGACGTCAAGGAGTGCTTTATCGGGCGGAGGCGTTTCTAAAAAGTTATCAGTCTGGGTTTCATTGCTTTGCTTATCTCGCCGTGGCACATGCCACGAAAATAATTCGGGCTCAGTTTTTGCCGTTTCTTCCATCAGGTTTTTGCGATTTCGTTTCTTCTACGCTGATAATTAGTGTAGATGTGAACAGCCAACGTTGTTTAGCACGCTTTTCTTTGTATCCATATGCACGCGATTGTGCCAATTTGTGGTTGTACTTCTTTGAATAGCTATTCTTGTAAGTGCTTCTTGCATGCTGATCCTCTTGGGGGTTTATTAGCCATCACCATTTAGTTTTTACATTTCCATATCTTCTATTAGGTGGGTGGAGAGAGAGAAATTACCAGTGTACTTTGGAGAGTTTGCAAAGAGGTGGTGGGGGATGGTAAACGAGGAGCTATTTTAGTCTTGATGTTGTGTTTAAACGTGCAGCTTTTGTGTACAACTCACTTGCATGCCAGTGCTATTGCATTTGTGTGATTTTTCCACCCATTTTACGTACTGGCAGTTCTCTTATCTTTTTTCTCTTCAAATTTACTAATCACTTCGTTTTAAGGTCAAAGATAGCGGAGCCACTTTGGCTATATGTCAGTGGGGTTTTGATGATGAGGCGAATCATCTCCTACACCACCACCAACTTCCTGCTGTTCGATGGGTAGGAGGTCCAGAAATTGAGCTTCTTGCCATCGCGACGAATGGCCGCATCGTGCCAAGGTACGAACTTAACTCAGATTTCATCAGATGGACAGACTCCTACGCAAACCTCATTCAAGGTTCTCCGAGCTCTCTCCGGCTAAGCTTGGCTCAGCTGGCCTCGTACGGGAAATCACGTTTGGAACCGCTCGCGACCGCATGCTTTCCATTGAACAGTGTCCCAACAGCAAAGCTGTGACCATTTTCGTGCGAGGCGGGAACAAAATGGCTAGTTTTTCTTTCTGCTAGGTTTGCTGCTGCTGCTGCAGGCACTCAAATGAAAGGACACCCATTTCAGATAATTGACGAAGCCAAACGTTCGCTGCATGATGCGCTCTGCGTAATCCGAAACTTGGTTCGCGACGATCGCATTGTTTATGGAGGTGGCTCAGCAGAAACCGCGTGCGCTATTGAAGTTGCCAAGGAAGCTGATAAGGTACGTAATCTATCGATGGTTCATTTTATGCAGCTCCAGGTTGTCTCTTACGGACGAGTCGCGTCAGACATCTTTGTCTTTTCATGAGCGCGAGAATCAGGGAATTCATTTAAGGGAGTGAGTTTGTGATCCCGCGTAGGTGGGAATTAAAGGCGTCGGTGTTTCCACGTGATATCATATCGTTGTGGATTCTTGCTGTCAAGCAAATATCCATTCCTTCCTGCTCTGCTGGGAAGAGGAAACTCCCTGGGGCAGAAGGAGGGATGAAGGTGTCGATTATAACAGTATGGACGAATATGTCGATTGTTCTGAGAGCATGTTGGAGCTTCAAAACTATTTTGGATTTCCCATCCTCGTGATAGATCTAGTCCGGCTAAATCTGTCTCAGAAAACACTAATTTCCCACGGGGATGATGGGAAAAATCCTAGTATACTAATGATTTTCTGCTTTTCTTTTGCTATGCTGCTTCGATATGATGTTGTTATAGATCGAAGGAGTGGAACAATACGCTTTCCGTGCGTTTGCAGACGCTCTGGAAGCGATTCCTATGGCTCTAGCTGAGAACAGCGGTCTGGGCCCCATTGATGCAATTACCGATTTGAAGGTTCGTCGCTTCCGCAGAAATTGCAGGGTAAGGAGTGTTGTTCACTAATATTTAATAGCACTCTCCTCAGGCGAAACAAATCGAGACTGGCAAGCCGTATCTAGGCATTGATGCACTTTTCTCTGGCACTAATGACATGAAGGAGCAGAAAGTTATTGAGACGCTCGTCTCGAAGAGAGAACAGATCTCGCTAGCCACACAGGTAAATCTTCGTTCTATTTTCACCCCTCTTCTCTCTTTTGTTTACGGATAATTTCCACTTCTGAAGTGCTGCTCTGTTCAGGTTGTGCGTATGATTCTCAAAATTGATGACGTTCGAGTACCTGACGACGAACAGCAGTCTCCCTATTGAAAGCCGTAGCCATCCGAGAAGACCTATCAAATCTCCATTTTCGTGAATGGTTCCGTTATGTCCCTAATGATCTGCGTTTAATAGTCTTGCACTCTCGTTGCCCTATGCACGTTGCCCGCGGCATGGCTCTCACTAGCGGGAATGTCTGCGAATTGATCCCTTCCACTGTTCGTTCGAGTTTTCAGTTTTTACTTGACGCTTTATTACTCCAGCTTAGTGCTTAATGAAACCCCGGCTCATTTTTTCATGTAATAAGTCAAACCGTTTGGTTTATTGTTCATGGCTTGCAAATTTCTTGTTGATTTTCATTGTTTTAATGGCATAAAACGTTGAGTACGATTTGGATGTATTGTTTCTTTTTTGTATAGGTTTTATGCCTCTTTATTGATGCCTAAGAATAGTCCACATTGTCCGTGACTTTTCGTTCTTCGATTTTAATTCCATTATAATTTAATTAGGCAAACGTGAAGAATAATGAAAGTGTGAAGTCGTCATCGTTGCTGTTTCCAACATAAGATGTCGTCTGTGGTCACGTCAAATGGTCATGCCGCTGCGGCAGCGTCGCTTAATAAAGAGAAGGTAATGGATTGATTTTATGCTAGTTTTTCTTTCTTTGACTTCGTTTTTTTTTTTCACGAGGGTGAAGCAGGTTCATGTGTTTATTATTGGTTTCAGTACTAAATATGATGCATCTCAAAAACATTTTTTCCGATTTTTCGTTCTGTTAGGTTTTTCTATACTTCTTCCATTGTGGTTCATATTTACGCGTTCCCATATTTCATCAGCAAATATGCTTTGAAGAATTTTTGTTTTAATTTTTGAGCACATATTAAATGGCGATGTCTTGTTTACATTTACTCCGAATGTTTAATCCATTGTAATCTGTTGTTGCCGTGCAATTCCGTGCTGTTTGAACCAGGGTCATTTTTCAATATCGAGTTGTAATTCCTATGAAAATGGTAAGTTTTACTGGTCTGTCCTTACTTACGAGAAAGTATTAAAGCTTTTTTTGGAGTAGGGAACCTAACGAGTGTATGCATTTGGTGAAGAGCAATACTTTTGCTGTTGATGGTGTTTTGCGGTCATCTTTGAATATGGCTCCAATTTATCGGCGAGGGCACCACCTCTTCGTGATAACTTGGCTCAGTTGTAAATCATTTCCAACGCCCAAATTCGCTGATTTAATGATTACGCGTTTCAATGAATCACACATTCTTCGGCTTTCGCTAAATTCCAGGGGCATGATAGCTCGATGTTCATTCCTGAACTTATACTAAAATTGGAACAATACAGAGAAGATTAGCATGGCCCCTGTGCGGCACCCAAATTCGTGGTGTTCCAAAATTCTTTTTTGGGCGCGTGTGGCGCAGTGGTAGGAGGTTCGTTGCGCACGCACACGATCGATGGTTCGATATCGCCCGAGGACAACCAAGCCCTCTATCCCTTCGTGGTCAGTAAATTGGTATCAGAGGAGTCTTAGTAAATCTGATGCCCCCCGCAAGTCATTGTACATAACACATAAGCATTCATTGCCTCTACGATATTCATATGAAGTCGAATGCGTGGCGCATCCCACATACGGGATTGATGAACGCCGACCACTTTACCCCTTATCCTTTATGACAGCTCGATCTAAATTTCGATTTCAGCCATTTTCAGCGAACTGTCAACAAAACGTCAAAAAGAAAGGGTAACTTATAGGATGGGAATGCGTGGTTCATTCTCAAACGAAGGGGTCGGTTGCGTTTTCCTTCTCTACCACGAAACACATTACTGTTGCGCTTTCTTTTGATGAGGCTTGTCAGGAGTTTTTTTTCTTCAGAATCCTATTGATGTGTAGCACAAATATCCTACTAATTTTGTTATCAGGCTGCTAGTCCTCTTCTTTTCTTATGCTTTCCGATATTTGAGTAGTCAGTGATGGTTGCATAGTCGAGATATCGAGTTGACGGAAAATATCGTGAAAATCAGTATACGCCATGGTTTTCGGAGTTTGATCTACAGCAAAAACAAAGTATAATAGTCTCTAGACTGGTAGATCATAACCAGCTTATCATTACTTTAAATGTGCTTTTAATTCATAATTAACTCCTAGTGTTGTTAAACATCACTAATATCTCATTTCCATAAAATTTTCCTACGCTTGGAAACATTATCACTGCATATTTTCATTGGCTGTGTTTATACAGGGGGGGGGGGCCATAAGTTATTGTACAACGTTTGCTGGCCCATTTCTCCGCAGTAGTAAAATATTTTTTGCCGCACTAGGCACTGTTTAATAGAGCTGGATTTGCTCTATCTTTTGATCACAAAAACCTCCTGGATACTTCCAAGATAACGAAAAAAGTTTATCGGAAACATTCATTGCAGACTTTCGGTGCCGCAAAATGCACTAACTCTGCCCGCAATTTCCGAGCAAAACAGCCACAAAAACAGTTTGATATTTTTAGAAAGAGCATTCTTTGCTCTTTAAGATGCATCTAAGCAGTACACCCCACTTTAGAGATTTGGTGGATTTTTCGTAAAAAATTTCCACATCAACCCGCTTTTTTCAAAAACCTGTTCTAAGTCCAACTGCTCCAAAGCAAAACTCTCCCGGGAAACCGGGTTTTAACTGTAAGATACTTTGATCCCTGCTCTATTCGGCAGCGAAAAGAGCAGGATAATCCATGTGTTGCTGGTGGAGAAATAAATGAGCAAACGTTGTACAATAACTTATGGCCCCCCCTGTACATTTTTCTTTCATCTTTATCCAAAGTTTTGTATTATAACACCTAGAATTTCGTTTTTTCAAGGGCTATGTCGAGAGTTTGTGCATGAAAACACTTGAATATGTGGAAAATTCAGAGATGGTTACCTTTTCGTACATTTTCCGCGATATTTGGTATTTCATCAAATGTTGTAGTACTGTGCTGTCGTGAAGCCTCATGTGGTTGTATCTTCGTAATCAGCGTGTAATGAGAGCTCTCATTACACGCTGATTACGAAGATCTCATCGAATGTTGAAATTTTCGAGTAATCGAACCTAAAGTTTAAATTGATATATGTTGCACATTTCGATGCTTCTCTCTCGTTGTGTCTTTTGTTCATCAATAGGATTGGTTCTGTTTGCTGTGCAAGTTACTCATGAGAGGCTTGCGCACCCTGTCATTGTGACGTTGGTGTAGGAAATTATGTTGGCATTTGGCCATGCAGAAACTGGTTTTCGCATTGTTGCGTCATTGGCCATCTGAGTAATGTTAACTTTCCAAACTCGGTATGACGTTGGGTGAAAAGAGTCATTCTTTATAAATGTTCCCAGTTGGATACTGGGTATTGTTTCGAAATAAGGTTTTGTTTATTGTGTTCTTTTGGACAATGTTTTGTGGATAGCTAGGCACTGTAACGGTAGTTGCACATTATTACTTTGGTCAAGAACCTGCTGTTTGTTACGATTTCGTGAATGCTTTACATTCTAATTCGTTTAAAGCAATTCCTTAGCAGGAATTTCGCGGTGAGGAAGTAGAAGCATATTTATGCATTCTAGAGTGACCATTTGGAAGTCCAAATATTAAGAGGTCTAAGATTCGTCTTTGGTTTCAACAAAAAGTTGGCTTTCGTGGCTAAGAAATGTTGTAACTGAATTGTTACTGTGACATCGTAATTAATTATTAGTTCATTTTCACTGCTGATCAGAAGTCTTGGACGTATATCTGAGTAGCAGCCGTTGTAATTGCGTTCATGCCATCGTTTTTCTTAACCTAATGTTTTATTACTCTATTTTTTTAAATTTCGTTGCATCAATTGCTCACAATAGGCAGAAGAGGTTATTTTCCCTGCTGTTCATCCTTCAGAAATAGCAGTAAATGTGCTTTGCTAATTTACCTTACTAGCATGAATTTCAGCGCGTGCAAATCGTCACAAGTGACGTCTCGCCTGGCGCTGATCTTCTAGAGACGCCCAACCCACAAAGACTGCTCGGCCTTGGTGGAACGACGCCGTTGGGAGGTGAGAATTGAGTTTTTGATTACTTCTGGTTTACTGCATTACATGGATCTTTGCTACTTATTCAGTGGTTAATGACTAAATAATTTTTATGTCAAATTTGGTAAGTTTTTCGCTCGCTACGAGTTGCTTTTGTGAAACTTAAGGCGGTTGCTCCCTAGTTCGTCAAACTTTGGTTTGATGGTATACTCAACACTTTTTCCTTCGTTTGAACAACCGAGATCTCATTTACTCTAAAATATCGATATTTATGCTCCTCACATTCCCTGCTTGACTTAGTCAGGGACAGTTCGGCGATTTCGAATCATTCCCTCCTAGTCCATTTGTGACTTCTCAGTATCATGGGCGCTACGCGTTATCGTGTGGTGTAGCTATGTGATGTGTGATGCCAAACGGCGTTGGTCACGACGCGACTTTAACGTCCATTGCGCCGTGATCACACTATTACACTATGCGTTGACCTGTGTGTGCTACTGTGTTATCTCCGGAGCAATGTCGTGTCCCTTGTTTTCTTCTGTGCTGGCGAACCTCCAGGTGTGTATGTATGATTCCTAAAATAGCTGTGTTATACATGGCGTAGAGTGAGTTGTTTTTGTCAAAGGTGGCGTTCTGTGGTCGATTCTGTTTATGGTCTGATTTTTTTTGCATGACGTTACAGGTTGTAAGAGCTGTGGTTGCAAAAAAAACTCACCTTGGTGATTTGGTGGACGCTCTGATATCTATTTCAAAACTGCATCAACAAATTTTCTGTACTAGTTCCAGGCAAAACTTGGTTTTATGGATAATCTGGATGAATTGCTGTTTGTGATCTCTGCTGTGACACCTAATTGCATTTCCGGAACTTTGGTTTTCAATTCATGCAAGTCGTTGTTACCCTACCTCGAAAATTGCAGAACTCCATTATTTCAGCAAATATGCGAAACCATCACTTCTTTGTTCGGGCTTTATTCTCTCACGAGCTCGGTGTAAAACTGGCAATTTGCTGTTGTCCTTTATTCTAAAGGTGCCATTTAACTGGCTGTTTGATATTTCATCGTCGCCCTTGCACTAGCATAACCGTAAGGGTAGCGAGTGGTTCTCGGAAAAGCCCTGTTTTTCCTTGTATTGGTCGACTGATTCACTTGTTAGGACAATGTTACATTATTTTTATCTTTCTAGGAAACACCTGTCACACCTCTGCGGGTGCTAATTCTGTTAATGGCGCATGCTATAAACTCGTTAATATTTTTACACAGAATGGAACTAAGTAGTGATGACAGCTATGGGCACACACAGAAAGCGCATTTCAAAAGAATTCGATAGACCGTAATAGCACTCGTGTCGATTGTTCAACAGCAAATAAAATATAGCATTGGATTTATAATTTCACCAGTAACATGCGTACACTAGCGTAGAAGCCCTCAGTGATTTTATTGACAGTGGCAGTCGTTTGAACTAATCTCCTAACATTCTGGAGAAACGTCGTCCCGAAAATTGTACAAACCAAGCAATCCATGTATTGAACTGATAACCTGTGGATTTAGGATACACTTAGTAGGATCAGTAAGATTTCAATGCCTATTAAGCCCTCATGTGATTTGTACCGGACCTCCTACGGCTGCTTTCACTTTAACTTGTTTCTAAACTATGATGCATTCGAAAACCGTAAATATGTTTCCTGGACACCATCTGTCGTTTAAAAGCGAAATGTGCCGAGACACCAACGCGGCAGAAGTGGGGTTTAGAGTGGGAGTAGGTGTAATCATGAGATATTCATAAATTTTTATGTTTATGTGAGTATCGGCGGTGCATGTTAGAAGCTGATAGGCAAACAATCTTGGGGGAGGAGCAGCAAGCCACGAGAAACTTAGTGGTTTAAACCCTGAATTTCGTCTCATAATTCTTGGTCTCGACCCTGTACATATCCATTCTTGTCGTTACGTTATATCTGTTATACGGTAGAATTTGCGGTACAAGTCATTTCTCTTGATTAGACAATAAGTCGGAGCAGTGAAGAAGTCACAATGGATCATTCTGTAATCGTTTTCACCGTCTTTTTTGCTTCACAGAGTTATCGATTCCGTGTAAAATCACCGGTGTATTATGTAAACCGATCTACGCAGTAGGGGTAAAAACAAGCAGTAACAAATAATGGCGTATTGCTTGATTGACATGCAAGGCGGTTTTTACAGAAAAAGTGCATCAAAAAATGTCCTTTTACATTCACTTTATTTTTCATTCTTGGTTCAAGTACTACCGCATTTCATGATTTCAGAGTTTCCACTGACTGCCGAGCTGATGCAGAAGTGCATGACGGTGAATCCGTTTGAGGCGAAATTCCGAGAGGCGAATAGGAAACTGACGACGGGGGCGCTTGAAGCAAACGGTCTTGTGCCAGCCACAATGTCGCTGCCGAATACTAATGGTCAGTTATTCTTCATTCTTTGATTGGCATTAACGAGTGTTTTCTCCGCTTACGAATTTTTTTGTTTTCCAGACAGTAATAGTGAAACTTCAGCGTTTTCATTGCTGAAGTTGCCGTCATCTTTATCAGATTCCCCTGGAATATTCTCGAACATCAGCATTCTGCAAACAGATGCTGATGGAGTCGTGAATGAGAATCTTAAGACGGCGGATATCTCGAAGTTGCTGCTCCAGGTGAGCGAACCCTACCAAATGAAAATTCAGTTTGTCTTTGAGCTGAAGTGAAAAATTACAATTTCAGATGAAGGATACAAGCTCTTCGATCACAGACGGGTCCAGTACGCAGCAGGCGCCGCGAACTGCCGATGTGCTGAACGCAGTGCTCGACATGCACTCGGATCGACTGCACACCATAAATTACATTAATAAGTGAGTTTGAAGTGTTTCTTTTCTTTTTTTCTTCTCCCGTGTTTCTTCGTTTAGTTGTTCTAAATTTGGGTTGTTTGTACTTTTGACTGTGAACATTCCATATTGGGAATAGTTGCTGCTGAACATGATATTGGATGACATTTAGAATGTGCGGCATTGATCTAATATTGCCCAGTGCATATCACAGGGTTGTTTTGTCATACTATGGGCTATCGGATTCGTTCATTCCTGTGGATAACGTAGAAGTTTCCTACCTATTTTCCTTGCGCACAGCTGCTCTTTTGAATCGTAGTATCATCCATGTGTGTTAAGATCACCTTTATTTTTGTTCTTCTACTTTTTATCTATTTGTATTTTATCTGGATTGCTGCATCCCCTCACCAACGGAGCTACTTGCGTCGATCGTTTTCCGATTTAAATTATAGCCCTTATTCCTTTTATTTTTACAAATTTATAGCAGCGAGATTCTACAGTTTGAATAGGTGTGCTTCCGCTTTCTGCCCTCCTACAGTGATTTTCATGCAGTTATTAAAGTTCCTTCTGTATTCCACAAAGAAATCGATTGTCCTGGCAAACCAAATACCGTTGAATGTGTTGCATACACATGTGCAAGGCATGCATAGATCTTGTCTCGGACCCGACTTACTCATTTTCTGCTCAAAAGTTGTTGAATTATTGTTACTTCTTTTTTTTACATCATTCCAAGTTTCAGTCAACTAACAGAACATTGTTACAAGAGCTTCCTATTTTCCAGTAATTTTTCTTCATTTTCAGACCTGACTTCTCGATGTTCTCTTCATTAACCCCGTCTGGATCGGCTCCGAACTCGGCTGGTATCCTGGCAGCCGCCGCAGTCGCCCAGTGTACACCTTCGACAAGTGGAGGACTACTTGCTCCTCCACCGAGAAGTGTCCATATTAGCCCTGTTCAATCCCCGCGGACCAAGGAGCAACAGCAACAGCAACCAATACTGGAGTGAGATTTTCATTTTCCTAAAATAGCTTTCCATTTTCGGCCTGCTGAGCAGAGTGCTTATTTTGTTCATTTCCACCGCAGTATTCAGATGGAATGGGCATTAGCGGAGATGCCTTTCAGGAAACGTTCATCCGGCGAATCCGATGGAGTCACTCCTGCTGCTTCCCAAGCCCATTTGCTGTCGGCGTTGCACTCAGCTGCTTCTGCCGCTGTGGCAGCGGCTGGTGGAGTCGATCCGGCAAGTTGGGATCCACGTGATGTGAAACCTGCCGTCAGTAAGCATGTATGTTAATCAATATATTGTTGGCTTTCAAGTTAAGCGAAGCGTGTCCAAATCGCATGCGAGCATAAGCCTTCGATGTACGGTTTTTTGTTTTTGCTGCATTCCGAAAGATTTCTCCTCCTGTCCTTTGTGAGTTCTTTTTCTTAACTTGACAAAACTGCCTGTAATGCCCAATATTTCTGGCAGCATCTAACTTTTTGTACAGTGGAAAGTAAAGAATTCCATGACCAATTTCCTGCATTTTTTTGCTTCTGTTTTGTTGTGAAACAATTTTCAAATCGAGATAATTTCTCCGCTGAGCTCTTGTCCCCATTAGCAGTTGTTTCAACCGTCAATTACTCGCTATCCATTTAAATCTTATAGAATGCACCCAACTACTTTGAACAAGAGGATGCGTTAATGCCTTCCACGAATTGTGGCGGACTTCCACCAACAGTCGCTGCTCCAGGCTCCTCCCATCTCCTATCCTTGGATGATCGCAGTTCTTCAAAAACAAGGTGGGTGGAAATACTCCTCAAACTGAAATGTTAAGGTTATTTTGAAATATTTAGTCCGGAGAACAGCGCCCCAACCCCGAGCACAGGCAGAGGACGAGGGCGAGGTCGGGCGTCGCTGGCTTCTGATATGCCTCCGGATGAAAGAAAGTATGTTGTGCGGCAGTTTCCAAGTGCTCAGTTAATTTACAGATGAGCTGATTTCTTATGGATATGTGAGACATATCTGTCGCAAAGTTCCAGAATGACTATACTTGAAAGAAATAAGGCGGCGGCCGTACGTTATCGAAAACGAAAGAAGGAGGAACACGATGACATGATCACACGTGTGCACACACTTGAGCAAGAAAAAGTCCAGTTGAACGTGAGTGCTGCCAATGGCTCATCTTTTTCTGTAATTTAACAAATTTACGTGGTCCCGCGTTCATGTAGTCCATGAACCAATTATTATATCACTGGCGTGCCTGAGATGAGATCGGGTTCTGCCCATGGCATGTCCTAATGGGACGGATCACGGCTCTCTATAAAGTTGATGTTTTTTAGACACAGAACCAGGTGCTGCGGCGGGAACTCGATCGGTTGACGGCGTTACTGCGTGAACGGGAGGCTCGGTGTGTTTGCCTGAAAGGAATGCCCCTGAGCACTGATCCTCGAGCTGAATCCCCTGTGGATGTGCGTTTGTTTTAATATCATTTTTGTTAACTAAGTTGTTTGCTGAGTTATGGCCAGTGATTCAGAAGTTCTTTACTGTTAAGTCACTTGTAGCTGATCACTCATCGTTTCTGTTTACCAATTTGGGTAGTTTTTTTTAATTTTTTTTGCTGCGAATCCCTCGCGTAATTACCTATTACTGTGTTGTAAATACCAATCACACTAATCAAGCAATAACGCTCTCCGCTTGCGTGATTGCAGATTGCGTTCTTATGGCGAATACTTTTGCAACCGCTTCGATTTTTCCTAAATTTAGATGCGAACTAGGTTAACAGCACTGTAAACATCTGGTACTCTGCAACTAAGCTGGCGTTTATACTCTGTCCTAGAAATTGCTGAACGATCGTGATATTGAACCAGCTGTTTTGGAAATTCATGAGTGAAAAATAGTTTCAGGTCGATCTGCTATCGACGCCACAGCATGCCAGCATGTACATACCACAAGCACAGCAACTGATCAATGGTTTAAGCCTGCCGAATGGAATGGGCTTGAAACGGCCGAAAATGTAATTTTTGTTTCACCGAAAAGAGATCTACATGTATTTTCTTCAAATATGCTTAGTTTTTCATGTCCCCAGGTAGTGTTGGTGTAGGTGTCGTCTAGAAATTGCTTTCCACACATGGTGTACTGATCTTGTCGCCACCTCAGTTCGTTTTGTTTTTTTTTCTTATTTACCCTTATTTGTTAGACTACTACTGCTACTACTACTTTCTCTTACGTATACAATGCTAAAGATCATGTCGAGCTGGTCTCGACGGACATCGAACATTGTGTTCACGTATCGTTCCCGGTAACGATGATGTCAGCCTTACTGGAGGGTTTACTCGAGTTTGAGGTTGACGTTGTTCTGCCCACACATCTCATTATTCATATACAAATGTTATGCATGTTTTATACAATGCCCTAGCTATTTGTTTTGTTTCGACTCTCGTTGCCATGTCCCCATCGTCTCAGCTAACGATATCTTCGGAATAGTCAGCTTATCGCCTCAGATACCTTGGAAGCAGCAGCAGTAAACCGAACTTTTGTAACTATGTTAATACGGACGACGTATAGAACGCAAAGTACCAAGCGGTGTTTTACTTAAATTTCAGGTTGTTAAGAGTTGTGCGCTTGTTTTATCATTTTCTCTAGTGCAAATAGGCGTGAACACTAGCACATGCATGCTTTCCCTGTAAATCACCCTATCTCTCATGGACCCGGCTAGTGTGCACGCCTCCCACGCTTTTTTAAATGGATGTACACTGTTTATTTTTCTTCAACATCTTCGCTAGATAACAGTTCTCTGTCTCATATTGTTATTTTGGTGCATTTTGCAGAGTCTATTATTTGTCTCCATCTCTATTTGATTTTTTTTTCGAGAGAGAAAAGAAAGAAAAATGAAGAGCAAATTATTTTCCGTGGCACTGACTCGATTGTGAATCGATGTATCGCGTGAATAAAATTTGGTCGTTTTTGTGGATGTTTCGCTAAAATAACAGGGAATGAGGTGTGGAACATTCAGGTCTGTAACGGTAATCATGCAAACCAACTATGGTTAGCGTGATTGGTTACTCTATCACTATGATCACTGTGCAGCACGAACGCAGCCCGAATGGCGTAATAGTTTGAATAGAAACCCTAGGAGCAACGGTCAAGCTGTCAGCCCTTTAGCAGCAGCTGCTGAGGGAAGGTAGCAATCAAGGGGAGGATGGCAGCAACTGGGAACCGCACAGTTACTAGAGCAAGTAAGTTGTGTTAGGTGAAGCCAGGTCGTGAAAGTTGGTGAGCAAACCTGGCTTCGTTTGGTTATGCGTTCACGAATTTTAGCCCTGGGTTCGGATTGGCACATACAAGTAAAATTAGAGTAAGTCGAAGGAAAGATTTGTGCGACTTTTCGAGAGTAGTCCTTTCATTGTTACTAAATGTAAACTCACGGTACAAAACGTGGTGAACTGATTCTTCCAGTCAAATGGTAGGAAAGGTAGATAAGCAGAAAAATGTAATGTGTTAACCACATTCTAAGCAAGAGAAATACAGTGCCGGTTAATCATTCTTGCACCATAGACCGTCTTGCCAATCGCCAGCATCATTGCTTCGCGGCAGATCGGACGACCAGATCAGATAGATCAAAAGCTGTTATCTCAGGGTTTTGTTCGATTCTCAACAAGGATGGAGATACTATCCATGACAGCTTATCACTAGATGATTGTATATAAGAAGAGAGGAAGTAACTGAGGAAGCCAAGACGATATCCACAAGAACTCTTGCATTGATGAGTGATGCTTGATCTAACAGCATTGGAGAACTCGTGTTTCATTCAAGTGGCAGGTTGATCCAGGAAATTGTGGAAAATTCGCGTATCTCCTTCCTTTGTTTGAATGAATAGAAGTGTTGCGGGAGATGTGCTGGACAAACTCGCCTGAAGTTTCATTGGTTGACCCTGCAGTTATAAGTGTAAGGTCCTTATAGGTAATCAAAGCCTAATTAACTAGCTAACTTTTGACAACAATGTTTGCATCAAGGGAACCATGAATTGGGGTTGAAAGATGTAATAACACGTGATAAAATTTACTGGAAAAAATGGATTATGGCTGGAGGTAGTCGATGAGGGCAACTGGGAGGTCTTTTAGAATCATGAATAGCGTTGCTGTTAGCGCTATTTTGTAGGGTTCAGCCCTACGTCGTCTCTAGTATCGCTGCTACTAGTTGCGGCACACCACACAGTCCAGCCGCATGACTTGATTCAACCCTTATGTGAATTTTTACCTGAAAAAAATCATGTGAAAATTAGACAGCATGCCGCTCTCCTAAGCATTTAAAAATTATGAAAGGGATAAGTGGAAGCTACTTCAATATTAGATCAGTGTACTGACTTGTGCCTTGGGCACTAAAGGGGCTTTCAGATTTTAGCCGCGGTGACAGTCGACCATGGTTAAGCACAAGCCGAATGAATTCAGCGGTAGGAACTTCTTCAGTTTTTTTTTTCTGCGAAAACACCCACCAACATCGCTTTCTACAGGTGGCGAGAAATGATGTAGGGGGTATCTTGTCTTTGGACTGCGTTTGCCACTGCCTTCACTAGATGCTTGTTCTCAGTCCTTTGTTTCTATCCTACTTTGTTTCCCAACCTTTTGACTACCACGTGAGTCACCGACTAACTGCTCTTTCTTGAATGATTTAGTTTGAAAGATCGTTAAGTTTTAGTGGCCTCAGCAGTTTTTTGTATGGTCATTTAATAATACATCCAAGTCAATATGATTACAAAAGTTTACATTGGATTCTTCATAAAAATTCCGGAACAGTGAAAAGAGGAGAAACTTAAGAAAGTGTGAAAATGCGCCGATAAAGTAGCTATCATCAACGGATTGATGTTCTGTTAAGTAGAGGGAGCTCTGGGGAGGCTTTCAGTCTTTTGCTACCATGGCAGAAGTGAACGAGCAGCGAAAATTGCCGCAACGCGAGGAAAGTAGGTAGGCTCCTGTCGCTTGCTTGCAGTCAGGCAACGTCCGAACAAATTTTTCATGCGGTCTGTCGTGAAGCGATCGCTCCGATCCACGAAGAGGTCACGGCACCGTACCAGAGGTGGCTCTGAATTAGTGCATTAGTAACGTCTAGTCAAGGCTAGTAGTACGAGGACGGTTTGAAAAGTTTCCGGAATGACAATAAAGACAAATGAAATCTAATGCACTCAATATTTTATTTAATAACTCAATCGCCTCGAAGCTCAACACACATGGTCTGGTCCGTTCTTAATTTTTCATTCTCTATCGAAATTGAATTTCTCTGGAGTACTCAGAATAACGGAACAAAGCCTCGATCAGCTCGTCTCTTGATCGGAATCTTGCCCTTAAAGGCAGTGTCTCAGCTCAGGTTCGATTTCGAGCATTGGGTATGAGAAGAATCTAGGGAAGGTGCTGATAACAATGGTGTAGGTATCCCGATTCAAAAGTGCAAAAAACCCCCTTCTTTAACGGTTTCTTTTTGAAGCAAACTTCCAGCCGCCGCATCGAAAGCTCGTGCGCACGGCGACGCGCCGCTATCGATCAGCGCCACTCCATGCCACTCCACGCCGGCGTGCGGCTCCTTGCATTCGACCTCTCGTGTATGCAGCTATGTAAAATCCTCGAATTCTCGTCGACTTGGTCCTACCCCTGTATAAGTTTTCGTAGAAATCCATGACTTCGAGTTTTAGGTCGATGATGGGGACCGCTGAAGTATGTACAATAGTACCGTACAATGTTCTGCAAGCGTCAAGTTTATGGTTGAGAGTACTAGCACGGTAGGACCAAGTCGACGAGAATTCGAGGATATTATATAGTTGCATGCACGAGAGGTCGAATGCAAGGAGCCGAATGCCGGCGTGGAGTGGCATGGAGTGGCGCCGATCGATAGCGGCGCGTCGCCGTGTGGACGAGCTTTCGATGCGGCGGCTGGAAGTTTGCTCCAAAAAGAAACCGTAAAAGAAGGGGGTTCTTTGCACTTTTGAGTCGAGATTCCTACACCTTTGTAATCAGCACATCCCCGAGATTCTTCTCATACCCAATGCTCGAAATCGAACCTGAGCTGAGACACTGCCTTTAACGGGAAGTGCCGAGATTCTAAGACAGGCACAGGTGCGATGCAGCCAGTGCAGAAATATCACTGAATGAGGTGGAGTTTTGGATCCCATTATATTACAAGTTCTTTGATAAGCCATAACACCTGCTTGAGCAGTCATGGTGACATGGAGCGACAATTCTTTTTTCCAGTTCAAATACGCGCATGCCGCTCGGGTTACCACAGCTACAGCATCTAAAATTTTTGGCTAATATTCAGCTGCAATGGCTTTTCCACCATTCCCTTGGAAATCCCAAAAACAGGCGCAGTCACCATCCCTCCTTAGTGAACGGCACTTCCGTCTTCAGAATCCATTCTTCATGCCTAACCTACTGTTTTCATTGCATCTTCTGTGACTAAAGTGTAGCGTTCAAAGGCCGCAGGAGCTGAAATCCTCGACTCCGAGCTGAGCTGTGGGTGATGAAGTACAGACTCAGCACATCATAAATGTGAAACGAATACAGACAATTATGGCTTACCTGCAGAGAAAATGGAACATTCGTCGCGAACACGCCTAGCCGTGTTCGCGCGCGGACGAGTTTTCCCCGGCGCAAAACCCATTGCGGTGCGTGGTTTGGCGCAAAGGGAAAACGAAATGCATTCAGCTCACAGGGTTTCATGGCAGGACTCGGCCAAAACCACGCGCCGCAATGGCTTTCGCGTCGGGGAAAACTCGTCCGCGCACGAACACGGCCAGGCGTGTTCGTGACGAATGTTCCATTTTCTCTGCAGGTAAGGCATCATTGTCTGTGTTCACATTTATGATGTGCCGAGTCTGTACTTCACCACCCGCAGCTCAGCTCAGAGTCGAGAATTTCAGCTCCTGCTGCCTTTAATCTGTTCTTCAACATGCATCACAGTTTCGGTTTGACAATAGAAGAACAGCCAGTAAAGATGGAAGAATGTTGCGGAACGCTCTGGAAACCACTGAGCAGGAAGAGCAGTACACCGTACGCGGTGGAACTCGATGAGAATAAGGACGTGCAAGTAAACTGTTTTCAATGTGAAGGAAGAGGGCATTGTGTCTCGAAGAGCGCCACTAGGAAGGCAACCAGGAAACTGAATGAACAAAGAAGTGACATCAAATCGAACAAAGAAAGGTATGACAACGCATCATTTGCCAAGCATGTGGAAAACTAGTGCGAACTTGTCTCTACAGCAGAGAATCCAGTGATGGAAAGCCGCAGGGCAAGCCCTGCTCGAAAGAAGTTAACACTCTTGGCGCGACTGTGGGAACTCTTCTTGACACGAATTTCGTGATACGCATCATGCTACAGGGCTGTTGAAATGGTTCAAGATAAAGGCTGTGATTTGTTTGAATGTGTCACCAACGATAAAGCAAGGAAATCAGCAGAGGGTATATGGGCATACGGTGTTTCAAGCGCTGCAATGAATTTTCTAATACAAATCCTTGTTGATGTCGAGATACAAGAGGTAAAAAAAGGCTTCAGTTCAGTTCAGGACCCTCGTGCGCCCGAAGATCTGTCCAGCATAGTTCGAGCATTAATTTTAACTTGCTTGAGAGTAGGGACGGTGAAGGGCGTATTGTCAGACCTCGTTCGTATTTCTTAGTGCTAGATTTTCGTCAAATACTATCACCTTACTTCTTTCTCTCTCCAAAGAAAACTCTATTTTCCGCAGTTGGGTACACTCGGGACTAGACAAACCTCTGTATTTCTGATGTTTTTCTATCACTATCAAGAGACAACCCTGCTTGCTCAGTTCAAGACTTATCTTATTGCACTGTTTTGTTGGAGTTGAGCACACACATGCGTGTTTTGTAACTGCACAATCACAAATACCAGCCTGATCGTCCGGCTAAAGCCGGACTCTCAGGCTTCTTTCGGGCTCGCTTCGCTCGCCTCGCGTACGTGTGTGTTCCCCTCTACTGAGCGCTGGCATGCTACTCTCAGGTGTGGACCTGACTCCAGGCGTTCCCCCAGTTTTGGACGCCGGCACACCCTTATCACACCGTTGGACCAATTTTAGGCGTTTTTCCACTTTCAGATGCCGGCCCACCCTTATCACACTTTTGGACCCGACTCCAGGCGTTTCCCCGCTTTTGGGCGCCGGCGCACCCTTATCACACCGTTGGATCCGACTGCAGGTATTTCCCCACTTTTGGGCGCCGGCGCACCCTTATCACACCGCTGGACCCGACTCCAGGCGTTTCCCCACTTTTGGGCGCCGGCGCACCCTTATCACACCGCTGGACCCGACTGCAGGTGTTTCCCCACTTTTGGGCGCCGGCGCACCCTTATCACACCGCTGGACCCGACTGCAGGTGTTTCCCCACTTTTGGACGCCGGCGCACCCTTGTCACACCGTTGGACCCGACCGCAGGTGTTTCCCCACTTTTGGGCGCCGGCGCACCCTTATCACACCGCTGGACCCGACTCCAGGCGTTTCCCCACTTTTGGGCGCCGGCGCACCCACCGTTGGACCCGACTCTAGGCGTTTCCCCACTTTTGGACGCCGGCGCACCCTTGTCACACCGTTGGACCCGACTCCGCGCGTTTTCCCATTTTCTAAACGCAGGCGCACCCCTATCACAGCGCTGGTCACAAATATGTGTTATTAGCGCACCTTTGAGTGCAGAAATAAAATGAAAATTTAACACCTTCGCGACAATGTGCTCAACCGGTTCATGCGTAGATTCGGACTAACACAGTACGAGATTACATAAAATGTACAGGAGATGACATTTCGAAGAGAAACCTAGGTGCAAGAGTGTGCTTGAAGAATCTTGCTATCTTTTAGCAAAAATTGGTGAAAACATAACATTGTCTGCTTCTTTTGAAGTTGCACACAAGAAGAACACAGTAGGATAGGATTCGTCTATCGAAAATAAAAACCTTCTGAAGCTTTCATGACGAATTACCAAGGGTGCAATCGCTGCTCACGACAAACTCTATTCTTGAAATAAAATTGAAGAAGGAATGATTTGTATGGATAAATTTTCCTTGCGCCGCGTGCTGTATACAACTGGTAATATGGTTCGTAACCAATTTGATGATTCTACATACTTGGGAGGAAAGGCCCATCTATTTCTGTTCTTCTATTTCGTTATTTCAAATAGATCTTTGTTTACTAAAAAATGGTCTCATTTTTCTGAAACGCCCTAAAATCTTGAAATTATCATTTTTTGGAAAAACACTAGCAAGAGTTGTAGAAAGGCTGAATTCGAAAGGGTGGGAGGGAGGGGGGTTGGCACCGTCCTCTATAAGTGTCCAAAGCTAAGAAACAAGTGGAAGGATTCTTCAACCAGAAGGAGTAACTTTAGATCTCTCTCTCAGTTAAATCAGTAATGCCATTTAAAGATTTTGTGATAACAAAAGGCTGCAAAATTCATGAAGAAATGTTGCCTGTTTGCCAGTTTCGTTCCCTTATAATATGCGAGTAAATAGGTTTGAGAAATAGATCCTCCCGGGAACTCGTTGGTACGCGAGGAGAATCTACCTTTCCATAATGTGAAGACAAGATTTCACCGTATATTGTCATTCCCTGTTCTTAATATGTGTGGGATTTTGGAAAAGACCATTGGATTTCTAGGTAAGGTGCTTTCTATAATGGAGTAAGCATTGACTCCGAGTAAATAGTCAACATTCACAAATGCCCTATGCCAGATAGCATGACGAGAAACTGACTGAGAAAATTCATAGGTATAGCCGCCTGTTACTGAGTATATATTTGTATGGAAGTTTTCCGAGAATGCGAAACCTCACCTGTACCAAGAGGAAGTTTGTGTGGACAACCGGACATGAAGAAGTGTCCAGAAGTTCTAAGAACTGTATAACTGAACTACCAATTTCAATCAGAGCACAGGACGGGAATAGCTCATTCTTCATCCATACCGTCATCCACTCTTCTTAATCTCGCATTGTCATGCATGACGACAATTTTGTGACTACGATGACATCTTAGAGTGAGCAATGGGTGAACCCAAAGATCTTGCTGGTTACTGCTGTCCATCCTGCATGATACGCTGGCGAAGGACAGAACATTCGACTCCATCGCGATATGGTACCACAAATCATGCAGATTCCACAAATACAAATTCTACTTTTGAAAAGCAAGCGGCCATTTCTGGGATTTTCTTAGTATGATTGACCTTCATCTATCCCAGCCCTCCAGGTTAAACTTTTCTGGCTTGATTGATTAATCGAGATGGTCGTGTAGGGCTAGCTTTCTCACAAATCATTTGTGAATCTCAGTACAGATTATGGCAGCCCTGGTCAGAGGGTGTAGCCGCACGTTCTGCACAAAACGGAGACAAGCAGCTTTATGAGCTTTGTGCATTGTTAGCCAAGCATCATTGGTGCAGTCTTCATGCCTGGCCTCGACGCTGTATCAAAAAAATATCGTGGCCAGCATTCAACATTCTGGTTGTTGAAGCTACTTGGATTTTCGAGATAACTGAAGATACAATTAAAAGATCGGCCTACCTCACGTATATGCTTTTCGAAAAGCGTTATCAAGCTTTGCCGTACAGAGTGTTTGTCCAGTGGTTTCCGGATTCTACCTACTTATCTGTACTGACAACGAGTTAGGGCAACAACTTCATTAAGAACTCGACAAGGCTGTGCAGAATGCAGGGTAGGCCTCTCGCTTGCTCGTCTTGTGCTGCCACATCGAGTTCGCTAGCAAACTCCCATAGTTGCAAATAGCACCATACCCACCTATTCGGTGTAGCCGGACGTTCTGCACGAAACGGAGACGAGCAGCTTTGTGAGCTTTGTGCATTGTTAGCCAAGCATCATTGGTGCAGTCTTCATGCCTTGCCTCGACACTATCAAAGAAAAAATCGTGGCCAGCATTCAACATTCTGGTTGTTGAAGCTACTTGGATTTTCGCGATAACTGAAGATACAATTAAAAGATCGGCTTATCTCGGTGACGATGCGTCCACAGTTGAAGCCACTTCTGTGCACAGCATCCACTTATGCTGATTCCTCCGAAGACTACTAGAAGCAAATTCTATGTTTGCTTATTGTACATAAAACCTGAGCATTTGTGAGGGGTCGGAGAGGAAGGGGGACGTTGCGGTGGTTCCGTAACGTGTTTCCTCGGACCCGACACAAAAGGGGGGGGGTGGGTGGTACGAAGGAAGAAACCCTAACTCAACAAATACAAAAATTGAAGTGGAAACCCTTTTAGTAAATATGGAGTAAGTAGAAAAATAATCACAAGGGAAATTCCAACTTGAGTCAGCTGGAGTCCTCGGCTCGTTCTGGATTTCTTCTTTCTTCAAAAATCCGAATCTTCTTGAGTGGACTTGAATGCTGAGGCGGGATCTTAAACAGAGTTGTTCCGACCAATAGCAACCAAACAGCACACAGAATAATAGTAGCCGCGAATTGAGTGCAGATAATCACGGCTCCAACCAGGGGCGCCAAACCACCTCGAACTTGGGTAATTAAACCTTTATTACCTCTAAAAAGAATACGAAACTAACGGCACGACTAAAAGGTCACATGCAAAATATTCATACTTCAGTATCAGTTGAAGCATTGCTTGAGGAGGTGCACAAAAAACAACCTGAAGCAACTCGTATAAAGTGAGGATAAGCAAAAAAAGGAACGACGAGTAAGTCATACTTCTTCATAAACAAAATGAGAAACAACATCTATCAAAACCTATGATGCAAAAGAGAAAAGGAATACAAAACTAAACTACGTGTACCTTCTTTGGTTAGAGGAGATCTTCAAACTAGAAGTGATGACTAAACTCAAACTAAAGATGAGCGCGACAAAAACGAGAAAATACGAATGTGGCCGCACGAGAAAACGAGGAAATTTGAATGATGCCAGGAGTCCTCTTCTCGGGGCGGTGCCCCTCTTCCGGCGGGAACCGTTTCCCGCGCTTTTTTTTATCTAGATCTAGTGCGCGGTTCGCGCACAGCATTATTCAAATATGAGTTGTATGTTCTGATGCCACACAAGTTGCTGTCAGAACACTTTTATTGGTCGCCGTTTCGACAACATATCGTTTTCAAAAGTCTGAACGTGGTTCGTATGAGCACGGATCTGCGCAGTTCTCCACCATTAAGCTGTGATTTCGATAGCAAAATGTCGCCAGCTAACGAATAACAAACATCAAGATAGTTGTGTTCGATACATGCTCACTCCTGTTGTTCATTTTCATACTCGTCTTGTGAAGCAAAGGAACTTTAGGGCTTATTTCTCGCAGTGATGTGTGGTTCGTGGTCCAGAAATGTGCGCCTTACATCGGAAATGTTCCTGCCATGGTGTTAACGTATATGCTTTCTGAAAAGCGATATCAAGCTTTGCCGTGCACAGTCTTTGTCCAGTGGTTTCCGGATTCTACCTACTTACATATCTGTACTGACAACGAGTTAGGGCAACAACTTCATTAGGAACTCGACAAGACTGTGCAGAATGCAAGTGTAGGCCTCCCGCTTGCTCGTCTTGTGCTGCCACATCGAGTTCGCTAGCGAACTCCCATAGTTGCAAATAGCACCATACCTACCCATTCGCTTCCATTTATAGTTACCGCCATCACTATCAACACTGCACCATATAATAAGCATTTATTATTTCATACATTTATTTGGACACGAAGGTGTCCGCTGATGTCACCAATGTATGTTGCTCTCAATGATGCAGCCGCTCTCATGCGACTTACATTGATGAGACTGACCAATCCGTGATTCACTCTTTTATGTTGTTTGAAAAACGTTTTAGTTGACTGGCTAGCAGGTATGGCGGCCTTATTGTCCCGGTATCTATACTTCTTGAAGGTGATGTCCTCTCAAAAGTGGATCACATCAACAGCTTTCGTGACGTCCAATTTCTTGTCATCTGATCTGAAAATGATCTGAAAATCTATCCGAAAACGCCATTAATGTTGTTCTCATTAATAATATCATTGATGCTAAGCAATAGTGTTACACTGAATAGGATACAGAAACTCGTAAAGGAACGTATAGCTTATTTCATTCAAAATAACATGTTGCATGGTGCAGGACATCTTGGAGAAGAACAACGCGGAGCACTATGAAACTTGTCATTACGTCCGTCAAAGTTGGACGTAATGGCTTTTCTCAAGTGTTTTCGTTGCAGTATAGCATTCTCTGAACGGTTGTTCCGAGTAAAGAAAATGTTGAAAGTCGTCGACGCAGATTTCTCTTTCGTCTTGAACTGTAAGTGTTCCTCCGGGAGATCTCTTCCTGTTTTACCTATCGGGGCTTTTAACTTTGACTTTTATATAACTGGAGGACTGGCTGTGCGGGCGGTCAATTTATTCTTGCATCAACCTATGGACAAAAAGTAAGAAATTAGGACGTACATTGCTAGATATCCTTCGCCTTCCTCAAGCGTCGATGTGCAACCAGTGTGAGTCGAGAAGTGAACGCTTTGAAGCAAACACTTTAAATAGCTGGAACCACTATGATAGGACAGACACGTTTACACGTCATAACAAGTCCCCGATAAACATGTCCAGAACAAGCGAAGAAATAGGTAATGTAGAAGAATGAAGCAAAATCTAAACAAGAACCGGCACGTCGCCGTCTGCACCAGCGGAGGGGTGCTTTGCTTGTATTTACGAGGTATGTTTATGATTTCTTCATATGGCATTTTTCGCATAGATGTCCTACTTGCTTGAAAAGTAGCATGTACGAGTATTCTTCTGAATCACATTAACTCTTCAGACTCTGTCGGAGCGAGGTCGGCCGAAATATCAGTCAGTAAGGGGGCTCGCACCACAACTTCGCATGTGCAGAGTAAAAACGCATTCACTCGTATCGGGCAACGAGTCCAGTTTGAAAGATGGTCGCACATGGAAATGTGTTGAATGCAAACTTTGGAGAACGGACACCTGGGTTTGAATTTGGTTCGATATCATTTCTCCATTTTGCTTTTTATTCCTCGCTGCATTTTAGAAAAAGAAAACTGGTGAAATACTCGATATTCACAAAGAAGATCATATCTAGTAATTTTACCTAAAATCATTAATTTATGTATTGAAATCCAAGTCACGCTGCTACGCGGATAAATTGTAACTACACATCTACATCGGATAGCAACCACATGGCAACTTTAAGTATCTAAAACCAATATGGATATGGAAAGCAATAAACGCAGAATAAACAATAAATGGTGATAAGTAACGGTGATAAATGATGCTGATAAATGATGCTGATGAAAATAAAAGAAATCAAATAATCAAATGTGAAAAGACAGAGAAGATACAACGGGAATGGCACAATCTCAAATACGGGCACAATGTTCTCTGATGTTTCGGTGCCCCGTTCCGACAAGTTCGACAGATAAAGAGTGCTACTCATATTTCTCCCACAACTGCATTGCTACCAATAGAACAAATCTCATCTGCAATGTAGTACAATTTATGCTATCTCCAAATTTGCATGTGATCTATGAAGGGAAACATGGCGGCAATCATACGCCTGGGGTGAGTGTCTATCTTAGCACTGGTGCTTTTGCCATTGGAAAGAGAGCTGCGAGATTCATTGTCGGTAAGCATACCAAGCGAGATTTAAACACTGGTTATCTAAAACCGCAAACAGCGCAAGACATTCTCTTGCGAATGTCGTCATTGCAGTGGTGTCGTGTTCCCCAAAGCATTAAAAAGGTTTCCACCGACAGACTATATACAATGAAAAATATACCAGGGTAGCATTGTAGCCTTCTATTTTAGTGTTGACTGTTCTGAGAGCATTAGGGTCGGTGATGTTTTCACTTCTCCACCCAAAAACTTTTAACAGACTCATTCTCTCGTTGACACTATCGACGGTTTCTTCTCTTGAGTCCTTCTTTTCTCCTTATTGTGGAGCTTATTTTGCCACATCTCTATAAGAATACATGCCTTCTCCTTGCTGCCCGTGTATTTTTGCCCAGCCCTTTAAGATGTAGCAGTAGCCGCATTAGCAATTCAGCTCCAAGGTGATAGGTGTTAAATGGCGAAGTGCTCATCACCATGCAATGCACGTGCCCTCATCGAAATCCCTGAGGAACGGGCCACTACTGCAATCAGTTGAGGAAATCGCCAAGGCGGGTACTCATGGAGGGTGGCATGACCTTCACTGTGTTTCATTTGACTTCTAGCATCTCTCACAAGGCTTTCTACATTTTATGGAAGAAGCCGAGAAAATTTTTGAGGACATTCATTCTCACCATAAATTGCCACCTCATAAAAATGCTGAAATTCTTGGTTAATGACTATATTCAATTGATACGTGTAAAAGTGAAGAGTTAGCTGGTTTCTCTATTATCTCTGGAGGAACGTATTCAATTTCTACAATACTTTTCCTTGGTTACATATTTTTGCCAAGCAAATTTGGGTTAGCCCCTCACTGATGGCCCTGTTAGACTAACAAGGGGCCAAGTTAAATGGACCGCTGCTTCCTGACAAAAACTTTTACGCTTTCTTGGTACCTAGCCCTACATTCTGCCGCAATTTTTCTTAGAAAATTTGTACTTTGCTGTATTAGCTAAGCCATATTCTCATGTAGTGCGAAATGGTGTGATATTTTAGTTCTGAAAGTCGTCAAGCTGAGTAGAGCCAGCTTGTAAGTGCATGTGTTTCGCTATTCTAGGAGCATGATTAGAAGAAATGTTCCCTTCGCGTGAGTCTGTGCTTCCTCTATCGAATTTCAGCTTTGATTGCGGTTGCGCCCGCCACCCGTCGCCGACGCCTGACACTCGTTTTCTTCCGGTTTCATTTGCTTCGCGACGTGGATTTTTCTTTTGGAAATTTGATCTTCTTCAAATTCGTTAGGTTCTCAGTGTTCCTCTCTTCCGTAGGCTCAAGGATTCCTTTGTGAGTTTTGGCAACCAATTATTTAGCGGGTGCCATGTTTAATTTTATAGAAAACCTTAAATAACTCAGCTCCCAACGCCGGAAATAACCAAAATTACGGGGCCCTAACGTTTTTCTGATATTTGAAACGATCCTCTCGTAATGAGAACAGGAAAGTCTATCAAGACGGCTCCCACCAAAATTTATTCGAGTGTATTTTTTCCTAGGCGAATGTCATTTATTTTCCCCAAATTTGTTATCCTGAAATGGAAAGAAATCGTCTATCCTCAGGCCTGCTACTGTTGGATATTATTTTCCAGAGCAACCTACTTCTTCGCTAAAAGCTGCGACAGAATGTGTAGTTACGTATGTATCCAGCAAAAACCTGCACTTTGCGATGTATTGCTATTTCCCTGAGTTTTCATGCATACTGCGAAGCTGTTTCTGTGTGATGAAAAACTGGGAAGTTGGAAGAGACGCAGAGAACGAGGTGAGAAAAATGCTCAAAGCCCAGCTGCAACACTTTTGCTGCACGACATGACAGTTTTGATGTTTTTCGGTTTTTATCTGATGATGATGGGATTTACAAAGGGCCTGAAACCGGGAACTAAAGCAGTTTCCGTCGTCCTTATGGAATTTAAAATTGTAAGGATTTTATGAGGAGCAACAAGTGCATTTTTTTCTTAGAAACAAAGATATTCATCCAAAGACTTATTGCTTTTCAAGCCCAGTGGTATTAAATTAGAATGTTGCATGCTTTTTGGTTTGGTTTGACTAACTAAATTGCTGTTTTAGAAGGGTTCTGGCTTTTTTGAACAGAAACTTTATTCTTGTTGTTACTGCCTCCCTATTAGAGGCAGCACTCACAGAAATTCTCAATTGTGAACTGACATTGAGTCGCTTACCATGTAACCACCGCTCAGCAATAGCAGCAGTAAGGTGAACACCGTGGATGTCCCCCTACCTGCGAAGATACTGCAGTGGGCACATCTGCCGTTGTGGACAGAAATGTTTCGTCGCTCCAGCTAACGTCATCGACTGGGTGTGCGCATGTGGTTTAACAGAGGCTGGTGTGTGTTATGCGTACCATTTTCAGGGTTTCGTTTCGGGACCCATCACGGAGCACCCGTCCGCGCTATGGATTTGAATGTTTTTCACGTGTTTCACGCTACTTCATCGTTGTCGATGAGTTCATCGTCCCTAAAATCCCTGATATACCGCGAAACCTCCAAGGTGGTTGCATAGCCTGTACACGACCACCACTTAAAATCCATCTATATATCAGGAATCCATCCATCTCTCTCGAAATAACTATCCCTCTCTCCCCCCCCCCCCCCTCCGAACGTTTCTTATTATTCGCGACGATCCTAATGTGAGAATTAGGAGCTATTTCCATAGAGACGAAGAATCCTCGTAAAAAGAGACTTCCGTCCCTTCCTGTCGCAAGAGTCTATTACCCACATTGTCTTATTTTTGAAGCTCTGATACTAACCATGGACTCTGCGAACCACTTCTTTTAGTATGTAGTATGGACAGCCAAAGCATCGATGCACTTTAATTTCTCTCGTTTCTGAATATTTATGAGCAAACTTTGGCCCATTCCGCGCGAACAACCATCACTTCGACGAACGTCCACATAACCAGGGTTCAGCCAGCGTCGTGGTATTTTTCCTAGATCATTTCTATTTTTTGCATTTTTGGCTCCAAAGAGAACTATACCTTTCCGAGCATTAGGGTATTCATGTACATCCGTGAATAAGTTTTGCGTGACTTCAAATCTCGACCATTCTTAATTCAAAAAATTTCAATGGTTTTATATATTTTAACTACACCATAATACACAGTTATATTACCTGGTACCAGGTTATCCACATGTTCAGCAGTAGCAGGCAATGAGCTATAGGATACACCAATACCAGGATCAGCCAATTCACAGTACAGTTCCGTTTCGCGTCTTGGCACTCTGACTGTCTGCGCATCTACTCAGCTTGATTATCTCGCCGTTCCCATCTTCGATCGATTGCAGCTGTGGTCCAGCGTGACAACGGAATTCGACAACTAAAGTTTCCAATACAATAGGCAACTTGAAATGAAGGCAACCAAGTGCGTGCATATCGTAGACGAATCATCCTCTGGGAGAATATATTTTCAGTTATATTGCAATTTATGTTAGCTGCGTGCGTCAGTCGCGCATCAATCGCACGCATCCATTTGCGAGAGATTTTTCGTGAACATCCTCAATGAAAAAAAGCGTGGTCGCCGCGGTGCCACGAACGCGTGCGTCTGAGCTGCGACTGCGATGCAACTGGCCCCTATTCTTTATCATATGAACGAACGCGCGTCAGTCGCACGCATCCAGTATAAATTGCCCTTATCTTGTCCTCTGCGTAACCAGCTACAGGAATGTTGCAATGCACAAAAGCTAATTGTTGAAAATTTTGGAATTAGAATGCTTTTTGCTCTTCTAATACCAGTTCTCTTCCAAATTAACTGCATTCCTACAGCAAGTCATCATGTAGGAGTCAAAACTAGCATCATCTTGTCTGAAGGTCTTCGATCCTGATGTTATTTCTAATGTTGACCTGATGATAGTTCATCGTGTTTTCTCTGTTGTTAATGCTTGAAATAGTTGCTTTCTGCAATACCAGGATTATGGCACACTATATTTGTATCAAATGAATAAATAAATAAATAATGCAACGTTAGTCGGGAAAATAGTCCCTGCTCCCATCATTACTTGTGAGCGCACGTTTTTTCAAAGCAATTGTGCAGAACGTGACCTCATTATAAAGGCTAGGCGCCAGACGAAAAACGGCAGTAGTGGGAACGATGGAAACCTCGATTGTCTTTCGATGCTAGAAATTTATATCAGACTGTCGAGAAAGTTCCGTCCAAAGCTAAGATTTCTTCTTGTTATCAAAACGTATCCATTAAGGTATTCACTCACCTATACAATCAATATCGTCAGCAGGAACTATGGCTTACTTTTGAGGTTGGCCAGTGATTCTCCTTCCCTAAAACAACTGCTCCAGGGAGTCGAAATACTTAAACACCATTAAGTTAGGAGTAGGAGAAGAATGTCTTATCTTTGGTGAAGGAGCCTCAAGTGGACATATCAGAGTGGATGATTAGAGAGGGCAAGTTTGAGGGGATCTAGTGGACCACATTATTCCATTTCGTCTCCTCTGATTTAAGCCACTTCACTGTCTCTAGCGATTTTTCAAATAAGAGGAATGTTCAGAAATTCTGGACAAGAGTTATCCGCCAACCTAACCCATTAGCATCACCGTACCGTTGTTCATACTTTACTTCAGAAACATGGACTTCATCCGGTCGTGAACAAAAATAAGATATTACCGTTAGGTCAAAGTTTCCGAGAAATTCTGGCGAACTCGGGCAAGCTTGTTGTCGTTAAAGACCTGAATGTAATACGGGTCCGGATGAACACTTATACGTTGCAAAATTTGGAAAAAAAATCCATGACGAGTCCCTTATACCCATTTTGGGAGTAGTGGGCGTATGTATGTAGCTCGAAAAAATCCCCCCTATACCTCAAATCGAAGTTCTGTCAAAGAGCGAATGTGTTCTACCACATACCGTTGGCATCTTTGGCCCCCTCTCTTAACAAAATTTCCGCTGAAGGTTTTTTTTTTGAATTTCCCCGATGATTTTTTTTATTCTTTTTCACCACAGCCACGGTAGCTGCAGTGACTCGCTCCATCAATCGACTGATCTTCATCCGAATGTGACTCAACTAATTACTTGAACTTACAATTAGCTGTGTTCCGCTATTTCGCAATTGTTTGCACAGGCTGACGGTGGTGGCATCGCGCCATGGCTCCTCTTGTCTCCGACGCTCGGAAGCTGCTCGTTCACGTAGGGGTGGTGTAGCATGGGAGAAAGAGCCTGACTGTGCAAACAGAGCCACCGCCACCAGTTCGTTCACCGATTTCGTCACTGCGCAGCTTCTCCTCGGTGTTAGCTGACTTATGTACCCACTGCCTTCACCAAAATCTACAGTAATTCTCCATTGCATCATAATTTTTTGGAAGGTCCTTCAAATTGCCCCCCTTTCTTGCTGACGCAATCGAGAAATCGATGTTGGAGCAGCTCAGGTTTCATGGCAATTTTAGTATTCAGTTTCCTGCTCACGTGCTGCGTTTCGAGCAGTCTTTGCCTGAATTCGAATGCGTGACAAATCTGTTATCTTTGCGGACTCTATCGGTTTATTATTAGAGTGACTGGTAGCACTGGAGGCATCCGCCATCGTTTTTCAAAGCGACCGCTGTCACAGCTGGCATGAAACGGCCGCGGGCATGCTAGTTGAGATGTTCTTTTTGAGTCCAAATGTGGAATATCATTCCCAAACGGGTTATTCTCCTGCTTTTCTGCCGCAAATACTCAGACAAAAAATAGCTGTGATTTTTCATGTGTTAGGTTGCGTCTAGTGCTCAGGTACGAGCTGTCGGTCCATAAGGTAAGCGCTAGTTAAGGATTCCCACTGCAGGGGAACTAAATCCACCGATCCTAGTCCTTCTCTCCTTGCAGTCTCTAAATTAGATGTTCCTTAGGGCTGCTAAAGAATAAAAATCTAAAATGGAATATCACCCTAAATTCAGTTCCCTTCATCACCATCCTGGGCCATTAGAGTTCGCATGAAAATTACTGTTTCTTTAGTGCTTCAAATCCTGGAAATAGTGGGTCCCTTGGTCGCAGGTTCTTCCAATGCCCGCCTTGACAGGACACTCATTGATCCTTCCATGGATTCACAATAAAGCAGTCGAATACTATGGTGTTCCAGCATTTTTTGTTTATTTTATGGATTTTTCATGTTAAATATGTTTGCCAGTTATTGAGTAATTACCAATTATTTACCAATTTACCAACAAATTATGTTCTGCACCGTGTGTGACCGAGGGCGGTCGGTCATCTTCAGCCTCTGCCTCAACCACACCCTACTACAACCTGTGTGTGAGAACTCGGTCCATTACGCATTTGGCAAGCGTGGACCGTATGCCAAAGCAATCGACTGACTCTCCTCACATCGTCACTAGTATCTCAAAAGCGACAACACCACAAGTATCTCAGAAGCGACAAGGATAGAAGAGCTATGAAAAAGACGTTGGACGTCGTTGGCGATTGGACGAAGCCGTTCGATGGAGATGTGAAGAAATCAGCCGACTCTTCGCACGTAAGGCTAGATATTCATCATGCCGGTGTGATTAAAGAGTGTAAACAATAAACAATATGTTTACCAATGTCTAGATTCTCTCACAAAACTACGAAAGTTACGGGAAGCTGCGTTTTTTCTACTAATTCAGGCAAAGTTTGTCATATCATAGCACTTCGGATCAGCTGTCACAGCCAAGGATCAGCTGTTTTCTCTGGACACAGCAAAGTAGTATAACATAGAACACCGAACAGCTCCCACGAACATATTGGACACTTAGAGGTCCAGAAATGTGCCCAGGTGATCTCTGAGGTTTTTTTTCAGTATGGGGGAGCTTTCTATCAATATCTCTGCCCTGCTATCAGCTGTCTCTTTTCTAATTCCATGCATTCTTTGATAAAAACCGACATCGCCATCAAATGCTGCTTTTATGGCGTCATTCTAGCGACGTTTACCCGCTGAAGCAGCCTTTTTCTCCTGTCAAACATGCACTTCCTGTGTCATGCATCCATTGGCTCTCAGAGAATTGCCTATATGAACGTTCGCAAATCGACTGGTTTGCATGCGATCGACTCGTCGCGGCGACCTGGCTCGTGTTCCTATCCCTAAAGTACCTACCACTTTGTTCTCTCTCAATCGTTTGTCATTTCAGCCCACTTTTTCGTTCCTTCACTGCTTCTCTGTCATGTGGGTTGTCGAGAACAGGTCGGCGTTGTGTCACATTCACTGTGCCGATATGATTAGACACACCTCGGTTCATTGTTCATTGATTTCTGCGGAATTACTCATTCCTCGGGTTGGCTCGCATGTGCTTAAGTTGAAAAACTTTGCTGCCATGCTTTCCGCTGTTGTTTTCTCAGAGGGTTGTGTCCTTTTCGCCTAAGAAGAACTCGCAGTTGTTAGACTTCCCAAAGAATTTCCTTCCTCACCTCATCATATTGATTTTTCCTCTGGAAAAGTTTTCTTCAGCAGGGATATTACTCTACGCATGCAGGAGTCGTCGCAACTAAAACACAGACCGCATAGATTTCTGCCAGAAAACTCTAAAAGACTACTTGCTGGAATAATTCGCGTAAAATTCTGGTGTATCCCAGCATCTCGTGAGAAGAAGAAAATTAATATTCTTGTATGATATATACCTCATCTGCATGCAAGGAAAAGTCATTGTTTTAACGGAAATGACGTAAAAACAAAAACAGCTCTAGTAAGAACAACACAAGTTAAAAGTGATATAATCATACATAAGTAACATCAGACTTCTATTTCCACAGACTTCAGTCGCATTTTTTGTTTCTATTCTCATTTTTCGGCCGTTATTTACCATTTTTGTCAACCTTTCTAGAGCTTCGCGACTGATATGGCAGTCCCTTTTTAGATATGCCTATAGTATGCAGTAATTTAACTAGCGTTCTTTTGCCATCAGTATTTCTGGAAGCTCCAGGATATAAACATCAAAGTGTTATTCCGAAAATGATATTATAGTGGAAATATGACTATTGCAATTGAAAACTCCTACATGGTTTTTTTATTCGTAATAGAACTGTCATCTGTGATGTCATGTCTGTTGGCATTGTTCCAGTCAAAAGTGCACCGCTTACTCACAATGTCCGGATCCATGATAGACTCGAAAATTGACCCTGACCGCAGATTCGATTATCACTACGTCATTCCGCTCATCATTCTCGTCCTTCCAGAAGTTTCGATTGTTTTGAGGGGAAATTTTTTGGAATTATGTAATTTAGGTTTTAAGGAATGCACTAGGTACATATGGTTAGCAGTAACTGTGTAACAAATTTTTTGATACGGACACTTACGAGAGAAAAAAAACATGTCATTAGGCATGAGAACTCTTGCGTGTCTTCATCTTCTATTTATTCATGGCGCGGAATTTTTTTCTGATTCTGGACCATGATCTCTCAAGGGGTTTTTAGAGCGTTCCTTTGTCTAGGCCACTTTGTCAAGTTTTCTTGAACACTGTGGGCGAGCATCTTTATCTTATTGGCTGCCGGTAAAAACTCGAAATACTTCACAACAGCTTATCAGTTCTTTTTTCAATGAGAAATATAGTGAGAGTATATGCATAGCTTGGTCAAATTCCCGAAAAAACCTACATAAACTTTTGTTTCTGCGGTGAAACCCTGCTTTCGATCATATCCCTGCGATTTTCGTTTTCAGCACAGTTCGGTACAGGCTCTGACTACCAGAGCACCTTGCTGTGGGAGCATCCATTCATAGAAAAAGCTACGCTCTCAAGGTTTTCCGCCCTTTGCGTGCCTCTACGCGTACCGTTCACACTCTTTTTGCTCCTTGCAATTGATCGTTGAGCGAAAACTTTCCCATTCGATCCCTGCTCTATGTAGTATATGCCGCAATGGGCACTGTACAACAGGCCATGCCCAATCCAGCGAAAGTTTCTGGGAGAAAAACGCTTCAGTTCTTGTCACATATCTGATCTCTGTACTATACGTACGTATTTCCCTTTCAATTTGCATGTGATCATTTTCAAAAGTTTTTCTTGGTTGGCTAGAACAATTCTGCATATTCTCTTGACCTTGCCTTGCCAACCATTCTTTCTTGCGAACTGAAAAAAAGTTCTGAAGATTCTCCTGTTATTCCCACAATTTAACCCTTGTAATGCTTATATGACTGGGATATCTTTTATTTGAAGTTTGGAAACAAATCATTTTTTTCATCATTCATTCAGGCTCTGAAAAGGCGAACTCGCCGAAACATCAGTTGAACAAAAATCATAACAATCTCATGTCCGGCTACATGCAATCAGTCAACAGTCCATAAATAATTTTCTGCCTTTTCTGGGTGTATTCCCGTGTATGCTTCCAAAACACTGTTTTTCCGCCCATTCCTTGTACGGAAGAAAAAAAGGGCTTCAGAGCTTTCCCATTCTCGAACTCCTGGATGTTTAAATTGTTTCCTGAATTAGTAATTGAAGTAAAAAGATTATTCGATCTTTATTCGGTCCAATGTATAGTCACTTCTATCCATGTTGACCTTTACAGTAAAACTTGCCAGATAAGGTTTTTTTACACCGTCCACGTGAGAATTCTTTTCGTTCTCATACGACCATCATTTACCTGTGTCATCAATCAATTTTATAGTGGAACTATAGCCATTGAGTCTCACGTTGCTCATAAATCATTGTCTCTTTAAAAGGACATCAGATATTACAGCGGTGAATAGAGAAGAGGGAGTTTTCCCGAGTTTTGAGGGGATTTCTGTGAGTTTTTAGGTGTGATCAGTCCCGGAAAATTGTCAAGTTCAACATTGCTCAATCACTACTTTTATTTTAAACATTAATTCGGCGAACCCGAGTTTGACAAAAAAAGAACGCGTACAGTGGACGCCAATGGCCCATCCGCGGCCTCAAGAAGCACGCTGCGCAACCGCGCCGCCCGCGTCTTAATCGATGTTTTCTGCTGTTGTTATGCTATATATCTAGAGCTTTTCTGCCCGATTTCAAGGATTTTTGACCAAATCGGGAAGAAAGCAGCTAGAAGTAGCATTCCGACAGCACATGACACCGGTCCCGGCGCGCGCGGCGCGGTTGCGCTGCGTCCTTCTCGAGGCCGCATGCGGGCCACCGTCATTGTCGTCCACTGTAGAGAAAGGAACCGAACCTGCTGTACCAAGCAAGCCAGCTTGGGCACTTAGCTTCCTCAATGTTGAAGAATCAAAAAAATCAATTAATATATAATAATACGCCAGAAATGCGACCTTACCCAATAAGTTATGTGTGTGCCTTTTACATTGACCAACCATGTTGAGAAAAACGTACAGTGTTGGTTACTGAAGAAATGATAAACACTCAAAAAATGTAGATAGAATGATTCGTATGCAGCACACCAAAGCCCATCTGTTCGAATTTATTCGAAAGAACTCTGGTGACTATATTGCCTCTTGACATGTGTTTGCCAACAAACCCTACGGCTGGTAACTGCACACAGAGTCATGTTGACGTTCCCTTTCTCCTTATTGCCTTCCTCTTCATTTGCCCATCGTTCATATTCATAACTAAGAGTTATTTACGTAAAGGTCTTTTTCATACTGATGCAAAGAGACCACGTTCGTTATAGATTATTTTTCAAGTTGACTAATAGTCTGTTGTAGAGGCCGTGACCGATTCTGACCACTTGACTTTTTTTTTGGCAAACGAGCCATTATTTTGACGTTAGAATTTCTTGGAAAGAGAAAAAATTTGACAATCCTTGGGGACGTTCTTAAACGGACATCTTCGCTGACATTAGGACAAGCACAGTAGCTATTAGAGTAAAAAGAAAGAAAGCCGGATATTATCGGATTATCTCTTGGAAGTGGAGTGTTCTGCAAATTTCTTCGCTCTTCCATGCTGCGTCGAAAACGAGTTCCTCAGTGAGTAATCTGTTGCTCTTTCTATTATAGTTACATGGTGAAAGTCTGAAGATTATTAAGGTCACCCAAATTTCCTCATGCATTGTTTCCATTTATTTTCCGGGCGAAGTTCAGCCTTTGTGAATACGAACAATCAGAAGATGTTCATCGATTCTGCTTTTGTTGAAATAGTGCGTGATCTTCACGAATATTCAAAGTTCGATTTCAGAACTAGGCGCTTTGTCGCCTTGGTAGCGAACCTACCATGGGGAAAGACTACAAATATGGTGCTGGTTACCACTACGGGTATTCAGCTGCTCCTACGGCCCCAAGCATGGAGATCACAATCAACCAGGTGCAGCCAACGTTCAACTCCTAGAAAATCCATATTTTACCTAGTTTTCTTCCGCTTCTCAGCGGAAAGTCTCTCTCCTGTGCTAGAGCTATCAGAATGCATTACCTGCTAACAAAATACTTCAGTAAATATTACACTGACACTTTGCTGTCTTCTGCAATACTTAGAAACCTCACATATCACCTTTTCTTCAAAAACTTATATTTGCAGAACGGGGCAGACTCCAAAAACCCCTACCAAGCACCCGGACCGGTTGGACGAGGTCGACCACCGCTATCAGCGCCGCCGCATCCTCCTCCACCCCCTCCGTCTTATGGTGGAGGCTATGAGCACCCCGCCTACAATCCCCTATGGTTTGATCGGTTTCCACGTCGAGAGAACAGGGGAATGTTCAGGCTGTGCCTCGTGGAACTGATGCTAGCTGGTGGGATTCGATTTTTCAGTAATAACTTTGAGTAAATGAAAAATTTCAAGTATCGAGTATCTGATTGCAGTCGTTATCCTGGGTGGAGGCATCTGGTGCTATATTGACACCTCTGACTACTGTCCATACTATTCGGCTATATGGACGTCGATCATTTATGTTGTAAACTCCCTGGTAAGTTTGGAATACATATTATTGTAGTGTTAGTACAAGCTTCAGTCAAATAAAAATCTAAAAATGGAGGTATAAAGTAGATGTACTTGTGTTTAATCAATTTTAACAACTTTCTTGTGGGCATAGAAAACCACAAAAACACATTATCTATCTAATCTTTAAAAATATTCCATTATTCCATCATTCGTTTTCTCGCCATTTTTAGGCATGTCACAACCAATTTTTTACCTTCGGTCTTATCTCCCCCCCCCCATTCAGCAACGCTTAAAGACAGTGTGTCACATCGTTTTCATGCCTGAAGTTTTACCAGATTCTGAATCTACTCGACACGCTGAATCCAACGGTATACCTATAGTGTTACAAAAAGGTCTTTGAAACTTATTTTCAAACGTTTTTCGGGACGGGGTTTGTAACAGTTTGTCGAGGCGAGTGGACGCGTGAAGCCGTTGATCTCATCGATCGGACAAGTCTAGACGTGTTGGTCAACGCTGCAGACGTGGCGGACAGCCAGCACATTCACGGACCGCTCCGCCCAAGTGCTCCGTGAACTGCACTTTCGGACCCTCCGAAAACGGGTTTTCGTCATTTTTATGAGCTTTGACGTACATGTTTGGAATTAGCGTGACGAGAAGGTCTAGAGTCTGTTGGTATTTGCAGCCCATGAAACGAGGTGACACATTGCCTTTAAACATGCGGTATCATTACCCCCAGTACCCGTACAGAAATTCGTTCCATCCGAGTGTACACCTCTGAGGGAACATGCAGTGCCACGGCCACCACCTGCGTCACCTTTGTAACAACTCGTTACACCTACATCGCACCACTAAGATGGAAATGAAAAACTTTACCACTTCTTCGAGCACATCTACACCAACCCATTGCACTTATTCCAACTTTTTAAGTAACGCAAAGCATGAATATCAGCACGTCCTGCACACATATTAGAAATTGACTTGTCAGGCCTTCTCTCATCTTATACCTCAAGCGCGGTTTTTAAGATTGTCATATTCACTTGTGACACTCCCCTCCCCTCCCCCCAAATACGTGCAGATACCATTTCCTGCTTTTTCTAATATAATTAAGAATTAGACGGAATACAGCGTTCAAGAGGTGTTAGGTGTTCAAGAGCTTGTCAGCCAAGCCTTCACCAAAAGGACATGCCACTCTGTGCAGTTTTAGCATTCGTACTAGCAGACTTGTGAGGAAAGAGATCCCATAATGTTCTTCTCAGAATTGTGTTCAAGAATTATAATTCTTTATGGCTAGCAATGACAATCATGTGCATGGATAATATATAGAGTAGTTTTGCGCAAAATTGCAAAAAAAAAACTAAAAGTAAAAGATTCATGACTCATCTGTGTGTGTGCAAGAGAGCTGAATCCTAACAAAGATTTAAATACTCTTTAGTAGTACTGTGAACTAGACCTCTCCCAGGTAGAAAAACTGGTTCTGTAGCAGATTTTTGCCTAACTGCTGGACTCTGTAGATAGCGCTGTAGGAGCAATCCTAGGATGTACTACTTCTGTAACAATAACTCTAGAAAAGTGTTATTTGTGGGCTGATCTCCATTGTTCTGAACACATTCAGGGACAAATACACTAACTTTATTTACTACCTAGATGAGGAACTGTTTACAGGTTGGAAGCGCCGCAGCTAAAATCGGCTCAATCAACCTCTACACTGCTCACTTGGTGCTGTCGTTGGTCGCAGTGATGATGTGTCTTGTTAGCGGCGCCCTTAGTGCTAGGTATTTAGTTATTTTACCTTACTAAGTATTTTCTATATCTACTTGCTGACTTATTTCCTCTGGGTTTCATTTCATTTTCTGATTCATTTTCATGGGATCAGCAAGAGATTATCTTTAGGCGTAACCAACTGTCGTTATCTGATGATATCCCATAATCAAAACCTCATGAGGTGACACATAAGAGCGATCCATTCTTATTTTCAGAAACTGGGCTCTCGTTGGCACATACCATCATCCGCGTATCGAAAGAGATGAGGCATTTTGCCTTCTTGGAGAGCACGATGCTACCAGGTATGTAGAGGTTCAGTTGTAGGTGTAGCGATGAAGTAGTAGTTCTCTCTTGTGGCCGGAGCTCTTCGGAAGTGAGGTGACTTCTTTGAATTGTTTCTGGTGTCCATAAACTGCATATTCAGACGCAAACCAGGGTAGACCTAACTAGTGACCACAATTCGATTATATGAGCACTTTTTCCATCATGTCAACGGACAGATTGCTCTTTCAGCAACTGCAGCGCTGAGAGGTGAAGGCAGGCAATTCCCTCACGAACAGCAAGGCAAACAATTGAAATGAAAAATGGCTCAACTTGGCAAAAACATCATAGCTGCAAAATTGTATCTGAAACAGGAAGAATTTTGTTTCTTTCAGGATCCGATACATATTTTCCCACATGTACAAATACGATTTCTCGAAGTGTCTCTATCAGCTGAAAGTGGGCGTAGCTGTCAATTCGGTGCAGTTTGTAGTGGCAGCTATTGAAGGTTAGTCTTGATCGATTAAATTCCAGGAAGTTTCTATACGAATCTTTTTAATATTGTGCTTTTTCCAGTATTCCTCAACATTCTCTCCGCTATACTCTGCATGAAACGAACATGTACGTGTATGTGAGAAGATCAGTGCTACCAGTGATATCTCAATTGCATAAGTAAGATTTGTTGTATAAGTTTAATATAGCAGTGTATTGCCTTGTGTCACTTCTGAAGCGCGATAGGCGCTGTTTGTTGGATCTTGATGTTTCTTTTCTCATTTTAGATGTTTTTGTGCCATAATTGTTTTATATATGAGAAACTACCGTGTTTATCCTTCGGTGATTGGATTTGCGAGCTTTGATAACGGCTTTACAGTATTCATCTGAATCTTTATGATGTAGGTACTTAGTAAAGTTGACTTATTCACGTAGAATGCGTATTTTTATGCGCATGTCCTTTTGTCGTTGTGTCGTTTCAAACTCTGTCAGAGAAATGGGTGCACTTGTCTCACCTATGTAAGTCAACCTAGTCAGCCACTGTCATCATCTCCAACACCTCTACCACATCCCATCCTTGTTCCACACCTCTGCAGTAAGATCCCGTACAGCAAGAGAGAAAACGGATAGTTCGTGCAGTAGTGAGCCTTTGACGTAGAATACATACCTTCACTGTTGTAAAAATTGGAGAGTTTGCCTCAGTTCGGAGTGCGATCTCATATTTGCTAGATCTGATTCTGGGGCCGCATCCAAGAAAGTTGGAAATATGGGTTAAATGGGATAAACCGGCAAAAGTGGGCGTGGCCGCGTTTTCCTGCGATCCAAGAAAATTTGTCCGCCGAAACTTTTCCTCCCAACGGAAAAATATTAATCCGAGTGAAAACATCTGGATATATGGGAAAAATGAGAGAATCCCTCAGTGAAAAGTACTCGTTCTACTTATAAGCCATAGTTTAGCAACTACGAAATGCATTTTGGTAAAAAATGGCGATTGATTAATGATTTTCACTGCAACCCATGTCCACATTACTAATGATTGCCTCACGCTAAGCATATTGACCAAAATGTTATTTTGTTTTGCGCATCGTATGCGGAGATAGTGCTGTTTGAGCGGAACACTTAGCAGAAAAGCACTAGTACACGGAATAAAAAACACTTTTTTTTTGGTATTTCAACAGTAACTTAGCTAATAACTGTAATGGTATTCACTCCTGGAGCAAGCACCCATGATATCACACCTACCTGCAAGTCTGGGACACACTAATCTGTGATAACCCACTTCTACGCAGAAGTATACACCCCATACGCATCTTCTTATACTTGAACAGGAAACTTTCCCGGATTAAGTAGTAATGTGGGTGTTTCTAGAGAAAGAATAACGAATGACTTCTTATCATTTCCAAAAATGTAAACGAGCCCTCACTTCACGATTGTAGGTAATACACATGCGCAACTAGTTGAGAAATCAGACCCGTTTCCGAAATTAAATCTTTTTCAAGCCTATAACATGCGATATAGTTCAACCACGCGCAAACAAAATTCTGCTCCAATCTCAGAACAGCAAACATTTTCGAATCTTTGCGTTGAAACGGGAAACTCGTACACGGGTATGTTCCCAAACTGGATAAATCGTTCTTGGATCGCAGGATCGGGAAAGTCGCCATTACGCGGTTACATTTCCGTCTGGATTTCGTTTCCAAGGGATATGTTCTTGGATACGGCCTCTGATCTCATATTCATTTGAGCAGAGGAAACGGGAATGCGAGATATTTTTAAAGTCGTATGAAACAGTACAATAAGCTTTTCACCATCTGTATATATAAAAGTGAAAGTTTGTGTGTGTGTGTGTGTGTGTGTGTGTGTGTGTGTGTGTGTGTGTGTGTGTGTGTGTGTGTGTGTGTGTGTGTGTGTGTGTGTGTGTGTGTGTGTGTGTGTGTGTGTGTGTGTGTGTGTGTGTGTGTGTGTGTGTGTGTGTGTGTGTGTGTGTGTGTGTGTGTGTGTGTGTGTGTGTGTGTGTGTGTGTGTGTGTGTGTGTGTGTGTGTGTGTGTGTGTGTGTGTGTGTGTGTGTGTGTGTGTGTGTGTGTGTGTGTGTGTGTGTGTGTGTGTGTGTGTGTGTGTGTGTGTTCCGAATAGAAATCGCGGAGGATGAACCGATCGGGACCAAATTTTGCAGGTAGACTCTCCACTGGCCGGCGGAGGCTATAGGCTACTTCGCACCTGGGATTATCGATTGGTTTATCGATTATATCGATTTCATTGATTTTTCGCTCTTCTTGACCAGGGAATAGCGAGAACATGTCTACTGGGGCTTCTCAACACGCTGAATAAGAATGACAACCGTTTTGCACGAAATATTGATTTATTGATTTTAACGATTTCTCCCCATTTTCGCTTGGGGACGGACAAAGACATGTTTTCTTGGGTTTTTCAATACGCTGAATAGGAATATGACAAACATTTTGCATGAAATATCGGTTTTTCGATTTTATTGATTTTTGGTTCTTCCGCCCAATGAAGCGGTGAAGACATCTCTCCTGGGGTACCTCGATATGCTGAGTATGAATATGACAACCACTTTGTACGAATACGTCGATTCAATGTCACCGAAATAGCTTTGCTAACTTTTCGCCCACAAGTCGATGGGAAACGTCACCTGGGCTTCGCTAACATGCTGATCACCAAAATTATGGAGATTTTAATGAATTTGTCGATGATAGTAATTGGCCTCAGCAGTATAATGTAGCCAAGGTAATAAAACACCCGAGCGAAGCCGGGAACGGCAGCTAGTTGCTTCATATTGCCGATCCAACTTAAATGGAAAAAGCAGAGCTCTGCATACACTTTTTGCCTTTAGCCTCTCATGCAAAAAAGGCTAAGGACTGATGAAACGCACAGCACTAATGAAGAAAACGCACTTCCTCACGATTCTATAGAGAGGTCAAATCGCTGACCATTATGCCTTCAATAGGAGCAACACATCTATCAAAGGCAGCACCCACCAAACTTTTTGACTTCAAGATCTCAGCATATTTCGGAGGTATTCCGGAGGACGATGTCAGAATAGCGAAAGAGTGCCGTACAGCCATTCAATAAAATGGCATTAGGATTAATTAAGGGCAATTTATACTTGATGTGTGCGACTGACGCGCGTGCGTCTATATGATGAAGAATAGGGCCCAGTCGCATCGCAGCCATTCTTTTCATTGAGGATGTACATGCCGTGTTGACATGGAAAATTCCTTGCAAATAGATGCGTGCGACTGATGCGCGACTGACGCAGCTAGCATGAATTGCCCCTTTATCCCATTACTAAGAACAAAAATACATCCTCTTATCAAAATGCGAAATAAAATTCCCTGCCATAGATACTGTTGCTTCTGTTTCACAACAAAGAGCACTGAAACAGTACATCCACCTGACTGTTTCTTTTGTTTCACGCCTCTGAGCCAATGAGGAACACATCCCCCAGCACATCCATAGCAACTCGCTGCATGAGATCCATGCCTACCGAAAAGTAGCCACCATGCTGTTCGGCGTCAGCGCTCTCGCTCCAACTGTTGCACTTACTCCGTCTTCTGAAGCAACAAGGAGCACCACGTTCATTATCTGTAGCACATCTTCAGCAACTCGTTGCATCTGATCCACACCGCTGCGAAGACAGCAGAAAACCCAACCCTTCCTGCACGTCTACATCCATTCGCTGCACTCACTCCACACCGCCCTCACAAGGAGAACCTCGACAATCGCCTTCAGCAGGGTGTGGAGCATTACTACCGAGAAGGACGGTACAATCGAGCTCTGCGAATGATCGAGTCAACCAAGCGGCCAATTGCAGAGCCAGTCCACATTATACAGTATGCTCAGTTAACTTGATAAGATTGCTGTTGTTTGCAACAAAGGCCCAGCCCATTTTGAGTTGAAAAATACACAAAAACGGTACATCTTTTTGAAAGAGAAAGTAGAATACCAATCAAAAAACGAATAAAAGAAATAATAATAACATTAAGAGTATAATAGTAATAACAATAATAACGATTATAATTCATAAAAATATCTAAAGATGAGGTATGATTACACAGTACAAATTCCAATGCCTTTTCCCTTACTGATGAGTGCAGAAAAGGCATATTCCTTAGTTTGGAATCCATATAAGGGTAATGCACGAAACGCATACTGAACGTATCAAACACAAGTAAATATTCCATAACATATCCTTTTAAATTTCCAAAGATTCCTGAAAGTTTCGATACAATGAAAAATACTAATTTTATAGTTCTAGATATAACGCTCTACAACCTTTTCAACACCTCTAAGGCAACTAGTTACACTTATTCTATAGTTACCTCCGAAGTGACAAGCAGAACCGCTACTATAATCACCTGCACCTCTACAGCAACTCTTTGCATCCTATCTATTCCTATGAATCAACGTATGGAACGGGGAGAACCATGCTGATCAACGTCGACGCCGCAGCTCCAACTTGTTACACTTATTCTGTCCTCTGAAACAACAAGAAGCACCATGTTCATTATCTAAAAAATATATAATAAAAACCAATAGATCTACAGTACCACCGATCAAAGGGCTAAATGAGCATAAAGAGTAGTCACGAAGTTGTTGTTGCATCTCACTCATGGGCCCAGTATGCTCATTCCTGCCACGTCGTTAAAAGTCAAAAATTCTCGAAATCGCCAGGATTTCTCAGAGGCTCATAACAAGATACTAGGCACGAAACTGTAACGAGTTCTTGGAAAATTTATGGAAAATTCCCCTATTCTAGTCGATTTTCAAGACGCCGCAAAGCTCGTCGCGCACCTTGTCGCGCGCGATCAGCGACAAAATAGGGGCAAAATGAAAAACTTCAGAAATCCAAGGTTCAAATTGGAGATCCGGAGATGATTTTGTTAGTGACGTTAGCCCACCACCCTGTTACTCCTGACACCTGGTTTGATCCGTAGATCATTTCATTGTGATGAGTTATAGCCTTGGAACGAAAAGAACGCAAATCCGCATTCTGAACACTCATTCTTAACGAAGTTAGTGCGGAGACTGTATCAAACAGGGAGAATAGGGAGAACCACTGTGAACCTCTTCAGCACCGCAAGAACAACCCAGTGCCTTTATTCTACACCTTCGAAGCGATAGGGAGAATCGCTGCGATCGCCGCAGGCCCCTCTTTCTTTCTATCCTATCCACACCTCAGTAGGAAATATGCAGCTTCACAGCCAACACCACCAAACCTCCACAGTCATTCGATACACTTATTTCACACGTCACCCTCTAACCTTCAGCATTTCAATAGCAGCTCAGCGCATTGACGAGCACGGCTTGCAAAGTGAAAATTACCGACAACAAATTTAAAATTAAGGATTGACCTTTTAAAGTTTCGAACTTTTTTAAATTTTCCTTTTTCCTATTAAAATTTAAAGAATAATTATTAAGATAAACAATTCTATCTCACAATGGATTAAACTAATATAACGTTAAATTAAATTGAAGAAGAACAGTCTTAATAATTAAATCTTCTCCTTTCTTAAAAAACTTAAATACAACCCGGGATTCACATTAAAGCATAGTAGCTTGGGCCTATTCATCGTCTTTTTTCATAGTTCAACCCAGTAGAAGCTCAGCACTCTTGGTTCGATCTGCTTTCTGCTTGTGATTCTTTTTCTGTGAAGAATTTCTTGGAGATCCTCAGAATAACCGCATACACCCAAGAACAATTCGCCGCTTATTCTGAATTGCTTTCTAAACAAGACGACTCTGCGCTTTCAGGATAGGCAAAAGAACAAGGAAGACAATGCAAGAGATCAATGAATCGGAGAAAATTTTGACTTTTTCACAATTTTTTGTCAAGCGATAGCATTTGAATGTGAAATCTCAGAGACAGCGGAAATACAACGCTTCTCCCCTTGCCTCAACCGCATGCTTTTCATTGATTTCCATACCTCAAGTTTTAAATAATATTCATTCTTGTTTTCTTATCCATAGCAATTTTTTTCGACAATTAACAAAGCCTCTCTGGCATGAGCAAAAACAAAAGCCAGCACTATACCATCACAATCACCGGCGCTTGCTTTTTTTCCGAACCGAGTCGTGACCACTGTTTTCATAACATTTTTTCAGCAAGGTGTACTTCTCAATTTAAGCTTTATTTCCAGTTCGGGTTTTGAACTTCAAATCCTTCCCTCTCCAAACAAACATTTCAAAACTCTTTGCTGCGGTCCAATTCAGAACCCGTTCTTCACCTGGACCGAACAAATGCTGTACCTAAATTTAGAAAGGATTTTTTGAAAACGATTCACCCTGTAAATGAGAACTTTTTATTCAGGAAAGATGCTCAAAGCTTCAATAATTCTGCGCAGAATCATCGCATTTTAGCATCTCCATATCAGGGAGCTTTCCCATGGTTTCTGATGTGATAGCGCTTTTTGGTGTCCTCCACACGTTTCAGTGTTTGCTCGTACAGCTCTGCTCGATTATCCAAGCTGGGGAACTAAGGGTTGATAGTCAAGGAGACGAATCTGCTAAATTCGTTACTAGAAGGTATTTGGTTTATGAGCGATCTCCCCTTTCATTGAAAAAATCTCATATCGAATTGACATTTGCAGACAATCCAATGGAGGATCTGCCAATATAGCGGCAAAGAAATAACAGGAACAGGAAAACAGGAAAACAGCGTCTCTTCGAAGATCATTCCGAAAACTTTTCAACCCACCCTCGCATCTCACATCTCTGAAACGACAAGGAGGTCCGCGGTGATCACCTTCAGCACCTCAAAAGCAACTCCGCGCACTTATTCCACACCTCCGAAGCAATAAAGATAACTGCGGCGTTCATCACCAACACCTCTAAAGCAACTTGTTACACTTAATCCGCATTTCCGAGAACACTGCTTTTGGAGCAATAAAGGTTAGAGCATTTTCACTGCCCCTCTAAGAGCTCTTGTGTACACTTTTTGGAGATGGAGGAACGCTTTTCTCTGTAGCAACATCATCACCTCTACTAGAGCAGTTTCGCACATCCACAATTCTGAGGTGCTACGAAGAGCAAACTCCTCTTCTTTTAACACTTTTACCACAACTCGTTGCCCTTCTTAAAGTCACCACCCACGATAATCTTCGTGTCTGAGATTTCAAGTGTTCTCGAGCTTGAGGCATAGACCCAACAGTTTTACGACGATAGGGCTATAGGAGACCCTGTGTTCTTTGAGATATCACAAGTTCAACTTCATTTCAACATTTCAATCCAATCCCCCCTGGTACGAGTTGTCGCGCTTGAGGTAAAGCTGGAATGCCTTTTTGGAGCGCGAACAGTGGCGGATCTCACAAGGGAAGGATACTCCCTGGCCGTGAGCTTTCCTGATGACCTATGTACGGTCCAATGCAGTTGGCATCACTGATGTCGAATCCATGCCGCACCATTCCTGCGGGGTCCTGAGTGGAAAGTTATGGCGGTTTTTGTTGGTCCGGAAGCGCACACATATGTGCTCTTGAGTGCCACAGATATACAGCTCGGTCCATGGTACAGTGGTAAGTCTCTCGCTTTACAAGAACAAGGTAGCTGGTTCGGATCCTGCTGCAGCTAGCTCTTTTGCATCTACGATTTAGAAGCCGTCCTCCTTCGAGGAGGCTATTTTCAGGCAGCTAGGCTATATTTCCCACTCGCATACCGACGATACAAGGGTTCGGAGTGATTCCAAAGGTTCTTCGAGATTTCACAGGAGCCGAATTCCTTCAGCAGATACGATACTACCAACTTCAGAACATTGTTCAATTAATTTCGCACGAGAGGTTTTAACCTGTCTCTTTGAATTATACCGCCAAACCACAGCAATCCACGTCATCAGGGACTTGTTCTTTGTGGGAAACCACCCCATTTCGATCAATTTGCGGCATTTTATCAGATTTAAACGATATCCCGAATTTGATTAGATATCGTAAATGATGAAATTTGATTGTCGGAGAGTAAACCACGCATTAAGTTTCTGCTGTTGTGAGATGTGATGTACGAAGAACCTTTGGAATCACTCCGAACCCTTGTATTGTCGGTATGCGAGTGGGAAATAAAGCCTGCCTGAAAATAGCCTGCCTGAAAATAGCCTCCTCGAAGGAGGACGGCTTCTAAATCGTAGATGCGAAAGAGCTAGCTGCAGCAGGATCCGAACCATCAACCTTGTTCATGTGAAGCGAGTGACTTACCACTATACCACGGACCGAGCTGGGTCTGTGGCACTCGAAACTGCATATGTGTGCGCTCCCGCACCAACAAAAACCGCCATAACTTTCCACTCAGGACCCCGCAGGAATGGTGCGGCATGTATTCGACATCAGTGATGCCAACTGCATTGAACCGTACATAGGTCATCAGGAAAGCTCACGGCCAGGGAGTATCCTTCCCTTGTCAGCTGATTCACAATCCATTTGATTTGCCCCCGACTTCTTTTAGGGTTTAAAACATCTTTTCTCTCACTTTTTTGTTTCATGCTTGCTAAATCCTATTTTCTTCCTCCAATTTTCTTTCCCCTCTTGCAAACTGCCCCGTTCATTCTTTGCTGGGTAATTGTTTTTTGGGAAATTCGAATTCGACTCAATTTCTTACTTTTGGGTCATCCTTCTTTCTTTTTCAGTGGCTTGTCCGTTAACCATTATGTTTCCTCTAATGATTACTTCTTTTGGTCTCCAACGGAGAACGATGCAAAACAACTAAAATGAGTGATTCCGCCAGAAAAGAAGTGACGAAAAAGCGGGATCATCGATCTTTTTTTCCATTGGTCGACACCCCAGGGCTCGCACAACTCAAACCAACTTATTTCCAGGCATTGATCAGAAAGCCAGTAAAAACTAGGTTTTCATGGTTCTGGCAAGTTTCAGAAATTCGACGGCGTTCAGTGCACTAAAATACCTTAGATTACATCGAAATTACAGAATTTTCTGTGGGTGCTGCCTTTAAGTACCTTCAAGGCAACAACGAACACAAGCATCCCTAGAAACTCATCAAGGAATTCGTTGGACACAACACGCAGTACAGCAAACACCTACAGCACTATAAGAACATTTTGTTATACATATCTGACAAACACCACTCAGGCAGTCTGGAATACCAAATCCAAACCTGAAGAGAATTCTTGCTCATGTTCCACAGAAGTACAGCCATGCACTCCTTTGCAGAACTCATCACACTCATTCTGTCCCGCTGGATCAAAAAAAGAGCACCATTGCTACAATCAGCATCGCTCCTACCGTCATCCCTTGCATCTGATTCACGCCTCTGAGGCAACACACAGCACCAAAGCCAATGACCTCTATAGCAGTTCGTTGAGTGTGATCCACACATCTGAGGCAACATGCACCACCACAGCCGACACCTTCAACACCTCTAGATTAACTCATTACACCTTTCCATATTGCACACCTCCAAAGCGACGACCACCGCTGGCACCCTCTCACCAACTCGCTGCATCTAATCGGCAGTTCTTAGACAACATGCAGCATTATAGCCAACACCTCACAACCAGGGATGAGCGGAAGTCAAATTCAAAAATTCGGAACTCGGAAGTCGGAAGTCGGAAGCCCCAAAAAAGGCCGGAATATCGGAAGTGCCGGAAGTCGGAAGTCGGAAGTACGGGGAGTCCAATGAGTACACATGCACATGCATATAGTGAAGGCTCTCAGGATTGGTGTAAACCATGTATTGTTAGAAAAATTGGCGTTCATTTTGGTAATTTTATCTAATTACTCTCATAAGTAGTGGTATCTATTCAGAACTGAAGGATAAATGAAAAATGAAGGATCGCTCAGCAAAACCTAAGTGGTTGAGCAAGGCTGTAGCAAATTTGCCAGATATCAAAAATTCACAAGTTTTACACAACAGCCCTTTAGAGTAAATACATTATGTTTCCCACAGGAAAATGTCCTGTGGAGGAGAATGTTGAGTAGTATTGCCTATCTTCATATCAATCCTCCACTACAAGAGTGTTTTCCAGTTAATCATCATGTTAAGTTTTAGTATCTTTTCAGCGGTACTCAGTGCCACTCTCCTACTTTGAAAGAACTGAGGGTTGCCTGATTTTGGTTTGAACCTATGTTGTTTAGCTAGCTACATTATTATGCTTGAAGTAAATGAGAACGAACAACTTCAAATTTCTCATCGATTCTTTCAGAAAGTGCTGAATTTTGAGTAGATCCTCTCTTATTCTTCGAATGAATTTTTGGCAAAATGATTTCGTTAATATATGTACTGATGTGTAGTATCGAACCTACAACAAAAACGTTGCGACTAGGATAACATAAATTCACAACCAGAAATTTCAGAAAAGAAAAACCATGACGAAAGTTTTGGTTAAAGACTTGTGCTACCCTGTATGGCATCCCATCTAAGACAGCAAAACTTGCGTGTGTGCACGCTTACGAAGCGTTACTTTTGGTTTGCCACTAGCCTACTGTGCACACAATGCCAGTCAGATCTTAAAAAACTACACAAAATTAGCGGCAACCTTGAGATAAAACGCACTTGCATCACTTCAAGACTTCCGAAAACTTCCGGCTTTTTCCGGCTTTTTTCGCCATTTTTCGGAAGTCGGAACTCGGAAGTCGGAAGTCCAAAAAACACCGGAATGTCGGAAGTTTCGGAAGTCGGAAGTCGGAATTCCGCTCATCCCTGCTCACAACCTGGAGCGAAAATACCAATCCCTTCTACACCTAAACCACAACTTATAGCACTGTTGAACCCGTTCAGTGCAACGAGGAGTCCGCCCATCTCTCGATCTCATCAAGAAACTCCTTCCATTAGACCCACGCCTGACATTATAAAGAGTATAGTCCGTCCGAAACGACGAGTCCGCCCACGCACGCGGGGATCGAGAGGCGGCGCGGCTGGGACGGATGCTGTTGGCTGTCACGTCGTCCACGTCACAGCCAAATCATTACTCAGTACCACGAAGATAACGACGAGACGTGATACGCAGATCAGGGATGATAACGTGGAGCGCTGGCAAACGTGGCAGCTTCCCGATACCCGCGTGCGTGGGTGGACTCGTCGTTTCGGATAGACTATACCAGCAGTTATGTCGTAAAAAGCAATAGTTAGAAGTGATTACTGACGAAGGCACGGTTCGCAGCTTTATTTCATATGTACAGTGGACGTCATTGGCGGTGGCCCATCTGCGGCCCCGAGAAGGACGCCGCGCAACCGCGCCGCGCGCGACATTACCGATGACCTGTGCTGTTGTTGTGCTATTTCTGCTTTTTATACCCGTTTTAAGGATTTCCGACCGAACAGGGAAGAAAAGCGCATAGGAATAGCATTCCAGCAGCAGACGACACCGATCCCGGTGCGCGCGGCGCGGTTGCGCAGCGTCCTTCTCAAGGCCGCGGATGGGCCAGCATCATTGACGTCCACTGTAGCTCCAGTTTCCATACACAGGAGACTTCCTATCGAGGATGCGCGGAATTTTCCGTTTTTCGTTTTACGGGACTTGAAATTTTACTTACGCATTCCCCTGCTTCCGTTGTTAACCTGTCTGGACAGGTCAGGACAGGAAGTGAGAGGACCGGGCGAGAGTGAGAATGGTGTTACCGTTGAAATTGTTGTGGATACCCAGACAAGCAGAGCGTGACGTGGTGCGTACAAGTGGGCCCAGACCACTGAAATCCACTGTAAACTCGCTTCAACAGCTCCACTATTATACCACCGGTTTCAATGCTTTATATGTGCAATTCGTTTTCAAAGCTTCACTCGAATTTGAGAATAGGTTCTCATGTAAGATAGTAAAAAGACAGCTCACGTCTACTTTTTAGAATTTCACCGAATAAAACCACAGCAAGGACATACTATGTGCTTTCATTGAATAAACGACGGAAAATGGTAGCACGATACTCAAGCACTCATGTCGTCCTCAAATGGTCCTCACTTCGGTCAGCTGTTAGAAGTGGCTGAACGCTCTCAGCACGGGTGCTCCCGTGCCACCGATCGATACTGCTTTCCTGCGTCATCGACGGTGAACCGCGCGCATTGTCCGGAACATTGTGGAAACAAAAACATTCACCTCTCGACTGGTATCCTCTGTATCCAGTAAGTGTCGTTGAGTTATACTGGCTATTAAATCTTCTTTCAGGGGCAAATTTACATCATTTCTCGAGAATTTTCTGTTAAAAGTAGAGGTGAGGGGATACGTTTTGTTATTGCTTTATCTTTCTGCTTGGAAAATCAACTGTTTTCACTTGTCTCGTCGAAATTTCTCAGATTTGTCGTAAAATCAGAAAATTTGTGATGAAAAGGCCAACCGCGCTGGAATTGCACCACGGCTCGCTAACCAAGTTGATATAGAGGAGATCTTTTCATGTTTTCGTTCCTCTCAGCCATTTTTCTCGGTTTCTTGTGTTAATGAGTTTTTCTGATACGTTAGGAATCAGAATTCGGTGGGTTAGTTAAGGATTAGACGCAGCCACTGTTTTGTCAATATTTTCTTTTGTGGAGAATTTTCATATTAGGCTACATACTTCCGCAGGTTTATAAGAAACTCCATGGTTGTATATGTTGGATTTCATGGTCTTCTTTATCATATGCTAACCTAAATTGGTCGATTTTTCATTTTTCTTTCCTGGTTTCCTGCACAATTCCGCAATTCTTTATCGATTGAGTGACAGATGGCTGTCCCTACTATCCTCTCTTGTTTCCTCGTTTCTCATGACTGAATAACCTTGGATCTGCCATATAAAACAACCTCATCTCGTGTCTTTTTCTTTCATGTTGAGGTCATCGTGTTTATTTTCTGCTGTGGTACTTTTCATGTCTACTTACAAATATCACGTTATAAGTGTTCCTCCAAATCCATCGTAATGTTATAACTTTTACTCTGTTTTGATAAGAGAGTCGAGTAACGTTCAGTCATAGAAATGCCTTTCTAGGGGTTCCATTCTGGCGCAACGTCCTGCGAAGCGCGTTCGTCTTACGTCTGTGAATAGCCTGAACGAGTACAGTTTTGTCCCGTACATCACTGACATAGGCGATACACAAATGAATAAGCTCAAGTCTGAACAAAAGGCCAAGGTTCGTTTCCTCTTCGGTTCCACTTATCAGGCTTTTTCTAGCCATTATGACGAGGTTGTGCTTCAGATCAAGAATTTCGTGACATGGACTCAGACCAGCGAGCAGATAGCCTACACATGTCTTTCAAGGGCTAACTGGAATATGGAGTATGCTGTCGACCTTTTTTATCAGGTGCGGATATTCTTACTTTATGAGTTTATTTGCTGGTTGAGCACTTCAACATTAACGCAAAATTTAATTTACAAGTATGAGCAGTACTGCACTTTGTTGATGAGTAGAAGCCATCGCTGTGAGTGATAGTTATAGAGGAAACAATGCCTATCGATCGTCACGCCCCATTTATTACCATCCTTCTGACGTATGGGGTTTCCTCATTCACTTTATCCATGTGGCGATCACCACGATTGGTAGGGAAGTCTATGGATAATCTTAGTCCTCCATCCTACTTTAATACTGTAGTCTTTTCCACAGGGATATTAAGAGGAGAGGAATTAGAAATGTCAGAAACACGAAAAAAATATGTGGTACTCCGTGAGACCGGTAAGAATGGCAGATCGTAGGCAGAAATTCTTGGCTACCACCGCTTTCGAAACGGACTATCTTCACTATCGGTACTCCTACTGCAAATCAGTGAGCGATAGTGTCTACGAAGTAATTAGTTCAATTTATGAGGTTTCTTTTTTAAGTTTGACTTTTTTTGTGCGGGTATGATTCCTTGAAACAAAACATAAATTTTCCAAGTGTTCCTTCGAAACATTTGGATGTAAATATTGATGAGCATAGATGGAGCTTTATAAATTTACGTACGCCAATGCAGCGCGACCGCGCTGCGCTCAGAAAGCTTTCTGTGCTGTCATGGCTAACCGTAGCGATATTTAGTGTTTTCATTCGTAAAATAATCGGATACGATGAAAGACACTAAACATTGCTATGACTGGTCATTACTACAGCGCTAAATTGTGATCCCATAACAGGGACCGTCGTCCTGCTTTACACCCTCAAGTCCGGAAATTCCATAGCTTGATCGACGCTCATTGTACAGTCGACTGCAGCCAAGTTGATTTCGATGGACGCGGTGCGACTGTCCTCTTTGCTGAATCATTTTTGGCTTGTTTCGACAAACCCTTCTTGGAAATTTATCAGCACATCACTCCATATCAATTTATGGCCCAGATCTTAGAATTCGTGGCACATCAGCCAACTGAATTGTTGCAGCGCTTCCTTGTTGACACCGTTCTGCTAAATTGTTAGGCGTTCGAAGGCATTTCCTAGAGTTCAAAGTATACGTGCAGTCTAGAATGCCAATGACTCCGTCCGAAATATCATCAGCCAGGAAAGCGAGCATGAAGTCGATATATTCGTCAATTCCATGATTTCATCTCTCAATATAACAGCACTGGAAGGTTGAGAATCTGCATGCCTCCCTTCCGCTCATCTCAGTGGTTTACGCAGTAAGGGAATGTTGCATCGCATTTAAAAATTAAAAAATGTCGGCGACAAATTTGGATGACGATGCTATAATTTGAGTCAAAGCCTTGATTTCAAAGTTTAAACAAATGAATGATGACAGCGTCTGTTTTATTCTAGTTGCTCTTCAGAGTTGAAAAAGTGATGAAATGAACGAACTTTGCGATTTAGAATTAACCCTCTTACACTCAGCCATCCTCCTTGACTATTTTGAGAATAGTTGAAAAAAGGCTTTGAAAAATCAATAGTCTACTTTCAGTTTCCCATCTTTCATACCGATGAATTTTCGGCTACGAGACTAACATCAATAAACCGGAGGAGAAAAGCATGAGGGCGATGCTCTTTTTCTAGAAATTTTGGTTTTCATGCTGGAATTTGGGCAAAATTTTGTAGAATCTTCAGAGAGAACATTTTCTCTCGAAAACATTTTTTAATGTAGATATTTGTTAAACTGGTGCTCCGGTAGCAGGGTAGTAGAGGCCATCGTACGGCCACGTGGTAGTTCGACTGATGTGCGACAGCAATGTTAAAAATTAACAGTTCCTCTTTTTAAAACGTTCACATACATTTCTGTTCAATCTACAGTAGAATTTAGTATATGCACTAGCGAAGATTTCAACATCCCGGCAGTTACAAGCTTTATGTAGTCCTCTTCAATAACGTCAGTTTAGAGCCAATATGTTCTGTGATTCACTATCACCGCAAGTTTTTGTGCGTATGTCGTATTATCGAAAATAGGCACTGAAATGTAATCGAAGACAACACCTGTGCTATTTTCCACTTTTGAGAAGCTTTATATGAGTGGGGTACCACTGTATGACTGTTCTAAAACAAACATGAGTAATATCTTTCGGAAAAAGAGTGTGTTACCGAAATAAAGCACATAACAGTCAATTTCGCAACCCGGAACCCGACGATTTTGAAATCGCCTAATTGTTCTTGCTTGGTTGTTTTTTATTACATACTTCGGTAGCTACGTCCATGCTCCATAAGTCAGCTCTCTTCGACATATTCTCATCTGTTTTCTTGATAGATTTTCATCTTTCTCATCATTTCCTTCTTTTTTTATTGGTCGGCCCTATTTCCTTTTTGCCTCAAATGGCTTGCATCAATTGCTCTTTACCTAGAATAAAATATATTCATCGCCCTGTCGGGATTGTTTTTTCCTTTGGCGATTCCTCAGGATTGAAATACTCGTGTGTTAGCATCTTTTTCATGCTAGAGACTAATTTTGCACGATAGCCTCCGCAACGTGGTTCTTTGAAATATTCTTCCTTCATTGAAAAGCTAAAAGCTAGCTGCTAGACTGATTTTGTCATTATTGTTCTTTATTTTATAAAGTATTTGTTAAGGTTCTGCTGTATTTTAGACGTAAACTTGCACATCTTTCAGAGTCCGCGAATGGTCCAGCAACAACAACAGCAGCCTCCAGTTGACAAGTACAAGCTCGAGAAGATGTTCTCAGCCTACGCAAATGGTCAATTTTTCTTCTATTTGCTTACTTTTTTTTTTGTTAAATCATTTCGTGAGTGAACAATGCTCCAATTTTCAGATCCGCGTGATGATGTAGGTTCCGGTAGAATTGGACCTAATGGGATGCTACGTCTTCTGAACGATCTTCAGTTGGATCCTACTGATCGCCGTGTTCTTATTCTTGCTTGCAAACTCAAGGTATTGATATTCTCTAGTTCATGAGCATCCTTTCGATATGACCAAGTTTTTCGTTTGTGTCTATCAGGATTACAGATCATGGTCTTTTGGGTCTTGTGGCCATATTCTATGTTGATCATCTTGTTCTTTCAGGCGCAGACGCAGTGCGAGTTCAGCTGGGAGGAATGGCAGCAGGGTCTTTCAGCACTAAGGTATTTTGTTCGATTTTGTTGATTTCAATCAGGCTTAGACTTCCGCTAACAACCATAAACATAATTTGCTCAAACTGCGGTCAACCCTCTCCGAGGAAAAGTTAGGACTCAGATTCACAAAACTAATTTTTTTTCTCAACCTCATGGCTAGAAAGAGAACCTTCTTTGTTGTATTTAATTACTTCTTATTTTATCGTTTAAGAGTGGATTCGTTGGACAAGCTTCGTGAACGTCTCCAAGAGCTTGATGCAGAACTGTCTGAACCAGCAGCTTTTCGCGAGCTGTATTCATTCACGTTTCTTTACGGAAAACTAAGCAGTCAACGTAACCTCGACTTGGAAACAGCACTTGCGTATTGGAAGATTTTGTTCAAGGATAAGGTGAGTCTGGTTCTATCTAGCTTTATCTAATCGAGATGTTCTTTCGATGAAAGTTCTATTTATTAACTGTTCTGTTATCTTTGCTTATTGTACTTTTCTTTCTTCCTATTCACTTAACTAAATACCAACCAAAGAAATTTTCTTAATCATATTTACACTACGTAAAATATTACCCTCTGTCCGAAACGACGCGGCCGCCGACGTGGTCGGGGATTCAGAGGCGCCGTGCCTGTGATGTGTTCGACTTGGCAGCATACAACACACGTTACAGCGGCGCCCGGCGCCTTTGGATCTCCGACCACGTCGGCGGCCTCGTCGTTTCGGATAGACGGTACATTATTTTTTGTGGATTTCCAGTTCCCTTTGCTATCGTTATGGGAGGAGTTCTTGCTGGCAGAACACGGCAAGGCCATCTCACGCGACACATGGAATCTCTTGCTGGATTTCTGTCTCACGATTCGACCAGATCTCACAAACTACGATGACGAAGGTGCTTGGCCGGTACTTATCGATCAATTTGTGGAATATGCACGTGAGAAGCTGGGCCTTCCACGGCCTGACCCTGCTGCTGTTGCCTCCTAGGGCTTTGATATGGTCCCTTCTTAGGAACGGGGTTCCTCTTTCCAAATAAGCGCGTAATTTTCATATTGTATCCCGATAGGCTGGCCGATAATGATTCGTGGTAGGCTTCTGGGTGATGTTTTTTTTTTTCGTATTGCCAGTTTCGAATTGTTTTGCGCTCATTTTGTGTTTGTGGTAATTGCGTTCATCTCAAGAATTAGTTTCGCTTTTGCCTGATTTAATCATGTTTGACTTGTAGCTCTTTCTACTTCTTTTTGTTCGGCCGTCATCCCTCTATTCATTATGGGCTAAACGGGTCCACGCTTAACCCGGTACATAGATTTTACAGTGCGCAGATGCAGCACAGAGTTTTCGTGACATCCGACCTGAAAACTTGCTGTTCTATCAGAATGGGTTGGTGCTGTAAACTGTCTCGATGTGCATTCACCGTAGAGAACTCAACCTCGGCAACGTTTCTCGACCGTGTTTTCCTATTTTGTGTCAGTTGTATTTTATGCAATGAATGAACAGTAATAGTGTGAGGTTCATCGATATAGTCATTTCTGAGAGTTAGACTTGATAGCGAAGCTTAAGTTAATGTAGTGTACTTCATCTAAGAGAGAAATCAACATACATGCATATCTTCATGCGAGCGAAGAGATCAGTTTGGAAGGATCATTAGAACCAGTGCCATGTACTCATAGAGATTTAAAGATAAGAATAAATTTATTGACAGAATATTTACAATCCTGACTGACTTCACCCAAAGCACAGGCAGCAATAGAGGTGGAGGTAAACGTTCTTCCTAACACGAAGGTCTGGACATGATTTGGACCCGCGCAATATCCGAAAGCCGTTGTTGGATGCGTTGCACGAGATCCTCACCCTCACTCACCACGCACTCCAGTTCACGAGCAACCTAGGAAGAGATTTTTTCGCCGTCGATATGCTATAATGTCTGGAAAAAAAGTAAGGAACAACACTAACCTTTGACCTTTCTGCGTCCACTTGTAGCAATTGTTCTATCGTGTCTCCATTTCCAGCATCTTCTATAGGAAATGAATCTATCAAAACCTGCAATCATGACTGGTTGAAAATATAGCGTAATGACGTTTAACAAATTTCGATAACCTCAACGTCCTTCGCTGTTCTCGCTATATGCGCAGCAAATAACTGACAATTCGTCTCTTCCTCCAGTTCCTAAACAGCAAATCAGATTTTGAATGCAGGTAGTTTTGAAGTGCACGGAATACAGTGGAGAACTGTCTGCCTTTTTTTTTTGAAGAGAAGAAAAAACAAAGGCGTGAGAACTTGAAGAACTTACCGGATTGCTTCGATCAAAATCACAGGGAGGGGCAGTGGCTTGCAGCACCCCAATCGCGTTTGTCATGAAAGATGCTAACTCGTTGATGAGGTCTTGTAATTGTGTCAACCTGTCTGACATTCTGCAACACAAACGGAATCTAGGAAACGAACAAAATCGAAAGTGTTCGAGCAATCACAGGTATTTACACCATTAAGTTTACTAGATTGTGTGCATATGGAAGGCGATAGAAGAACTACAGAAGGCGCTACGCAGGAAAACACAGTGGAAGCCAACCATTACTAATCGGTTCGTTAATGCGAAGACGTACAGTCCTTGTCGAAAAGATAGATTTATTCCGTGATTGCGGAAACGCGGTGGGACCTGAACGATGGATGCGGAGAGAGCATGCTCTAAGTGAGAGGGTGCAGTAGATCCCAACGGTATTCTGCGGCGATAGAGGATATAAATCCGCACGTGCAATCCGTCCATCTTTTCGACAAGGACTGTACTGCGAACCAATAAATGTTTAGGCGTCTGCTATTGCCTCGAGCAGTATTACGTTTTCACTTAGTGCGACAATGATTTTGATACGTATCGACTGCGTAGTGGGTAGCGCGTCGCTACCGTTGTCGTCGGTCCACAATCGATACGTACTAAAACCAGTGTCGCCGCCGCGGGAGCGACCAAAAGCGGTTTAGTTCACACTGGCGCCATAGTCCACCTGGGCTATAGAAAAAACTCTGCGTAGCCGTCACCGGCGACTGCGATATCGTTGCCTATCGAATGTGGGCAGGCGCCGCGACGGCCACGCAAGGTGCTATACACCATGTTGACTATAGCATCAAACCCTGGAGGAGTATAGCAGCAGCCTCATGGACTAACAAAGAAGCAATCAAACCACTGCGTCAAATCAGGATGAGAGTAGCAACCAGATTATTTCGAGAGGCGATGCGAGCGAAAAGCAAAACTGCGCATCCTAACCGAAGATGGGCGTAGTCTGTCACATAAGCGGCACAGCCAACAGTAACCTTGCCAAGTAGTTCACAAAGAACCCCAAAATACTTTGAAATTGAAACAAAGCTTAGCTTGGCAGGGACATTCGATTAGTGTGCAATGAGGGTCGATGAAGCTCACGAATTCACGGACTCGAGAGCGCGCCGTAACGCAACCGCACCGCTCGCTATCATAGCTGTCTTGTGCAGTAGTAATGAATAAATGTGGTAACGTGGTGATGTTATATGTCTTCTCATCCCATCTGATGGTTTTACAATAGAAAAAATAAAAATATCACCGCCTTCAGCTATTATAGCTAGCAACACAGTGATTCTAACGGGTAACGCTCTCATGTTATCGCGCGCCCGTGCCTGTAAATTCATCAGTCCTATCAACGCTCACTCTTTAGAAAACCCCCACCCAATGAGGACAACTACAGCAGATATGACTGAAAGATTCGCAAATTCGGAAATTTCCGACTAAACACCACAGGACACAGTTGAAGAATTTAAAGTGCCGCGCTCTACTCAATATCTTTGCGACCTCCGAATTTCAAACGGCTTTAACTGGTAAACATAATTCTGTGGCATATATTATTACTATTAAATAGGATTCCCAGAGATGATAACATCAAGATAACAAAATGAATGGATCGTCCAACTGACAATAAGGCGAAGGCTGATATATTTATAGGTGTCAGACGTGATAGTACTTCCAAATGTAAGTATAGAGGCAGACGTAACTGGAATAAAAACGAAAGCAATAGTTAGTTAACCATTTATCATCACTGAAAAGGACAACAATAGATAAAAACGATAGATTTACAAAGCTAATATTTGTATTTGGTGGAGTAATCCTTCGGTGAAACCACTAGACCTCGACCCTTCCTCGCACCCCTGCAAATTCCTAGTCTATATTGAACACAACTAATAAAGAGAAATTCGAAATAAAGTACGAATACGCTCACCTATATACAGTCTCGATTATGTCGATGAGTTCCTGTCCGTCTGTGATTGGCCAATTGATTTTGTTGTTGTTACCAGTACCTAAAAGATCATTTAAATCCAATTAATCTAGCAATGCGTTTTAAAGAAGAAGTGAAAGGTAGTAATGAGTAGTTATCTCGAGGAAAAGGCAAAACTGACCCAAATCCACCATAATATGCTTGTTCCTGAAGAAGAACATCACAGTGCAAGGATCATACAATTCATACATTTTGTTGAAATCAGGAACCTGGAAAATTTTAAAGATATCTTCCACCATGGAAACACGCCCAGGAAAAAACACAGAACTGTATCTAAGCTAGCATCGCAAATCAGAATAATCAAACATTCGGAGAGCCAACTCTTACCTTTGTAATATCGACTAGATAGATCACAGAGAAGTTTTTCACCTTCGGTGCAATTTTGAAAAGTGTCTGCAACAAGGAATAGAATAGAAAAATACGAATAGCAAGCGCTAAAAACTGAAAAATATATCTTGAGGAAAAGGCCTAACCTCGTCCATTCGCATGCAGGTTGGGTCCCAATCGTGCCCAAATCGCACGACAACGACACGATCCTCTTCGGCAAGAATGGCTTGGTCCACCTTAAGAAAATCAAGGGTAAATATTATGAATTGCATACGACTCCCTTCAAAATATACGGAATCCTATGAATTTACCTGCCAGCCATTCTCCAAATGTGGAAGCATATACGACATGGTTGCTGCTTAATGGATGTGCGTTCGAATAAACCTGAAATGTTTGTACATTGGAATTCCTAGCTAGATTTACATATTGCAATGAAAAAAGCATGAATCTTCAGGAATGAGCACGTGAATACAATACGTAAAAATCCATAAATAGCAGAGCGAACATGGTCCAAATGCCCAGAAATCGAGATATTTGATGCGGAAATCTGGGGCTAATCCTTACCGATTCAGAAAAAAACAGTCACAATTGTTGAGACAAAGAAAAGCAGCAACAAAAACAAGTACGAGTACGAGACAGCACAGCTGATCGCCAGAATTTGCGCGAATCTTCGCGTGCGGCCAATTTCGCCGCTCGCACGGATTGGCAGTGGAGCGCGGAATCTGATGGTAGCTGGGTGCAGGTTGTCTCAATTAAATTTTCATGACGGCTCGCTGTTTATCGCCAAATTTTGCATATTGTAGTTCAGATAACAAAATGCTAAATTCACTTTATCCACATTTGGCATATGTCGGAATAAAGGAGACATTTATATCCGTATCATAAACGTTTATATGAGTGTTGTAGCCATTTTCTAGGTAGACGAATTTCGCGGATGGAAAACTAGTATATAAGAAACGAGTGAGAATTGTTCATAGCGGGATATTTACGGAACATTCCCGTCTATCCATAGGCAGCAGAAGCGAGGAGAAACCCCCAGATTCACGAGCACGGCAGCCGAATAGGCGTTCCCTTTCCTCGGTCCTGCAGCGTTGTAATGGACGGACACCCTCTGTGTATACGACGAAATGCTTCCTGTCTGTATCATTTTTTAACAATAGTAGCTACACTTTTTAAAAACTTCCTTTATCGACTTTTTATTTCAAATTTCAGATCTCCTCCCAAGCTGGAGCCTTCTATGATGGCCACAGAGATGTCAACTGTGTACTTTTTTTCCATCTTATTCACAACATATTTCCATTGTTTACAGTATCACTACAGATAGCTGGAGAATGAAGTCCCATCAGAGGTAGACCTGATTATTGCGCGATCCCGGAACTATTAGACCGTTTTCGCACTAGTTTGCTCTGTTGAGCCCCGCCCACAACCCTGCTGCCCTGCAGACGTCCACCATGTCAGTTCATATGTGCAGCTATTCTTCCAGGTTATTTTCTCGCGTTGGAATGGGTGTGGGATCCATGACTTCACATAGCACACATAAGTTCTAGCTGCGACCTTCTCTTGCCTTCATATTTTCTTCTGCAGACCCTAAAAGATGACTCCGCGCACGACACTCACATGCCTTTTTTTTTTCAAGTGTGGTCTGTTTACTGTTTAGTTATGGCAATGAGCATAGTTATGGCTTTGACAAACACATGTGAATTGTCGTTTTCAAGTCAATTATCTATCAGTCACTACAAAGATACTTCTAATCTTTATTTCTCATAAAACTGGACAGGATAAAAGAGATCAAGTGACATGCTCGACTGGATAACAGCATATAAAATAAAGTCTATAAGAGAGGCAAACATAAGTACCCAAGAAGAATAAGCGAAAGCAACTTTTCAGACTGAAAACTGGTGAAAACACAAGCTAGTGAAGTAACTACAAGGAGAAATTCATTCGAAAGAGCAGTAGTAACCTAGTAAATAATCCGTATCAATGGCTAAGCGTAGATGGCTCAAGGTTGTCCACTGAAATGCATAGAATCAATATTACCTTTCAATAACGATAACTCTGATTAGCTATGATATCTTATCGAATTCAATTCGAAAATATGATAAAACTCACAAATACGTCCGTATCAATTCACGTTGATCAGCCAGTATTGTACGTGAGACTAGTGTGTGAAGCAGCAATCCAAGAGCTTCGCGATTTACAGGTATTCCCCACTTTTCCTCGCACTAAAAATAACGAATTAAAGCACTATGAAACTTTCATCCGCAGTAACAAGTATAAAAAAGAAGTCCTTATGGGATGATACCGGGTAGTGATTTTGTGCATTCTCGTTCCTCTAGAATAGTCAGCGACACTTGAAAATCACCCATTTCGGGTAATAATGAGAACTCACTGGCAAACAAGAAACATAAATGAGGAAAAGAGGAAAAAACATACCTTCACGAATCCGGCTTGAGCAATAAGATTATTAACAAGTTGAGTAGTTGTGGAGTTCGGTCGGCGGTGAATTGACTTGACTCTGACTAGCACATCCTCTGCAAAGTGACAAATTATTGCATAGAGCTGGCCTACCGATTATTGCATTAAACTTACCTGCGACACCAACAACTTGGTCAAAAACTTCATCTGTAATCTCAGGTTTCTCGAATGTTTTTGCAACAATGGCAGCCAGCCTGAGTATCAGACGAGCTGACTCTTCTTGAGTTGCCGTTTCAAACCGAGCCTGCAATATCCTTATTCATCTGGTTCTGGATGCGTCATTTAATGGGGACTCACCCGAGATGTTTGAACTTCATCTCTGCAACTTTTAAGAAGTTCACTGGGATCGTCATCCTGAAAGAGTGGCATCCCACAAGTTAACAGCATGAACAATTTTTCGCTCACCTCTTCGCTTGAAACCGCTGGCACCTCTTTCTTGTCATTCAGTATTTGCACCTCATTTTCGTCATCACTACTATCCGCTGCGCTCATTCTCTCATCATCATCGGAGCTAAGGGATCCTTGGTCGTCACTAAAATGGAAAATTAGGAAGCTGCCCAATAACAAAAAGAGAAGCAATGATCACATCGTGGAATAACAACAGAAATTCCAAAAGTTGCAAGGACTTTTTAGAGTAATTTTGGTAATATCGCGATCTCAAGATTTGGCACTAACATGTAGAAGGATTGCATCAGATCTAGTTAAATATCAGGGCCTCCTTCCAGCAGTTAGAACAAAACTTAGGCATTCTAGTAAAGGATTACGGATACCAGAGCAAAAATTAACGGAAGAAGAAGCACAAAGGACTCACTCTGAGTCACCGACGACGACATTTTTACCTCCCATACGCTTCACCTCCTCGAACATATCGCCAAAATTATTCGACGACAGAATCAACTTTGTCTTTGACGGGAACTTCCTCCACTTCTCGACTATTTGCTTAGCGGCTGCACCACTCAGTTCAGCTCCCGATAAGTCGAGTTCTTTCAGATTCTTATGTACAGATGGAGAAAGAGCATCTACAATGGCATGACATCCTTGGTCACGACATAAACAATCGCCTAAGTTGAGCACTTCCAAGTTCGGCAAAGAAGAGAGAGCCTGAAGTGTTACAAATTGAATGGCTGAGAGGTGCTCAAGCAGCTTAGGACGATGTAGGTGAACGCCACCTTCGCAATCGCTTCACTTCCCAACTGGGTAGCTGTGTTGTCGTTGAGGTTAATGACACGCAAGTTCGGATTCGACCTGAAGCAAGACGCTAATGCGCCTATGCCCATTGCGGTGATACCGTTTTGAGGAAGAGCAATCTCCTCAAGAGTTCCAATTTTCTAAAAACCACTAAAAATGAGCGGGAAAGGACATGGCTAAGCACTTAAACCTCAGAATGTATTGAAAGAAGAACACAGTTATTCCACCTACCGCGAACGCTGTCGCTAAAGCACTTGCTCCAGGTACTTCAAGGCGATTCCGACCAGCTATAAATGTCTTCAGTTTCAGTGGTCGGCCAGCAGCAACAGACTTGGTATGACATTGAGACAGACATTGTGCGATGACCTAAAGCAATAACTCGAGAAAATAGTCTTAAAAAAGAATGTCTTGATATCACATACATCCACCAACAGAAGTTGACGGTATTTCAGGAAATTGAATACACAGATGTAATCTTGGAAAGAGAATGGCTCACTTTTCCACCTGCCCCTAGTCCATTGTTGTTGAGTTTCAACACTTCGAGGGAGAAAGCAGAAGGGGAAACGAGGAAATCTTGTATCCCTTAAATATGAGACTAACATTTCTCGTTAAGAAATATTTCGAGTCATCTCAAATCCAAGATATTATCAGATTCTACCAACCTTCAGCACCAATCGGACCAAAGGCGTTATCCGAAAGATCGAGCTCGGTTATGTGGCAATTCGCAGCTCTCATTGCATTGCACAGGGATTTCTAGAATGATAAAATGCGAAGAAACAAATTTGCAAGAAGTAATGCACGAGACCAACCAAAATCGGCGGAATTTCATCCTTGAGTCGTCCGGTGAACATGTCGCTCCATAAGCAACGCTAAATAAGGACGTTCATCGAGAATTAATAGATTACTCATTACTCATAAAAGAGCGGAGTTTTTCTGCCCAAATTACCTCCAATTCAGGGTGCTCCTGGATCGCTAGGGCGATCCGCTTTCCAGACTCAATACCAAGGGTGTTTCCTCGAAGTTCAAGAACGCGCATGCTCTTTTGCTGTTGGATGCGTTGCGCAACCGGTTCAGCTGAAAGAAATGTTTGGAAAATAAACCTCAACTTATAAGCTCCCTATGAAAACCTTGGAAAAGAACATTTTAGTCACCAACCGTCCTCTGCTGTGTTCAATTTCAATTGTCGGTCTAGGAACGAAACCACATCCTCAGCTGTTACTTTGTCCTTAGACGCAAATTTCATGCAACCAACTCCCTTTAGCAATTCGGCAACGTCCTTATCATTTCCATGAGCATCTTCGTCCTCCTCTGGAAAACTCAAGGCTCAACTATTTTAGTTAGTCAATCTATTGGGTTGAGGGATAACTTCGTGTGATTTTTCATGGGCATAGAAACCACTAATTTCCACGAACACTGTCAACCATACTGAATGGGTTGCATAGAACCTTCCCTCTTCTATTAATTCTGCGAGAGGCAGGGCAGCATTTCAGCTCAATGTCTACGAAAACTTGCTTTGTTTGAGACGACTCAATTTGTACTCCGCAACCACAATTCTTAGATAAAGCTTATGAAATGAATAAGGAGCTGAACGAAATAAGCTGTGTATGTCCGCACCAGACCCGCAGAATCGGTATTAGTCAAAATCCTCTACATACGAAATCTTTGTTAGTCATTTTGGTAAAATTTGCGTGGAGAAATCGAGCATCTCCAGGTATGGGCAATCACCTCATATCAAGCATTTTGGGGTTTTACACGGAATGCGTTAGCTCAACTCACAACTTGTTGAAAGTTAGTATCAGTAGTGATTATTCCTTACATCTGAAACAACCTTAGCTGATAATCGCCTTTATGTGCCGCAAACCAGGCGTCCAGAACGAGAGTCAACTTTGAGGACAAAACTGCCCTGCCTACAGCGGGCAAATCTCTTCTGTGCTGTTCTTCCAGCAATAAAGGTTTCTCTATTGACATAATTGATATAGCCAGCCAATGGAGCCACATTTGATCCACAATTGAAGACAATTGAAGTCGAACAGTCGTCGGCGGCGGAGGGCTCCAATTTTTTGGACTCGGAGGGTTACATTCCATGCGGTAGAAACCAAGGTAATGCGAGAATTGAGGAACGTGGTTGCAATTTTTGCAAAGAGCAAATCAAAAGCTACAAAACTGGTCGCGATGACAAGTCAAGCACAGCTCAAATCACCGTGAAAAAACAGGTTGAAAAAAGAAACCGCACGAACTTATTCAACAATTCAATATGCTTCCAAAAACAGAAAAAGAGACACAGCGATGTAAATGGAAGTTAGTAACGTTGTGAACGTAGGCAAGCATTGCATCGAAACCATCTCATTTCTCAAAATGAAGATGGAACAGATATTTCTCAATCTTTTCTGTCTTGCAATGAGTTCGTGAATAGCAAATGATAAAGCAGGTCCCAAATTCTTGGAAAACTTCTCGGTAGTAAAGTTCTGGACATAATTTTCCATACTATATTCAAAATATTACCCGTCATCTCGTAAGCCTCGTCATCACTACTAGGTCCACTTTCGGCTTCTTCGGGTTCAGCATACATACTGTCAGAGTAGTCAGACATCGTACCTTCGTCGTCGCTGAATGAAAGTAAGTTTTGTAGAACCCAGTCAGAAAGTAGAAGATGCAGCAAAATGAGACAAGTACGTACTCGCTGTAACCGACTTCGACATGAGAGTAGTATGCCATCTTTTTGATGTCGGGAAATTTCGATCCGAAGCAGTTGTTCGACAATATCAGCACACTAAACATAATCTTATAGAACTCCTCGAACTCATTTTTTGAATGGTCAAAAAACGCACACGTCTCTGCCTCGGGATGAGGACGTCTCCTTCCAACGTTTGATTATAATCTCTGCTGTTTCAGCGGATAATTCGTTACCGGAGAAATCCACATACTGGAAAGATGTCATATTACTCTCAGTGGATAAGCCAGCAAGGAGTTTTGACGCCTCACTGCCTTCGAACTCTATGTTTTAGACAACTACCAAGCATAGGTGGAATACCCAGGGTGCTTATGTTATGGAGTGGGTCACATTTAAGCTCTGAACATGTAACACTGTTCGGATGTTGAGGTCCACTCATGTCGAGTATCAGAGGAGCTACCGCGTAATGCACTGACAGGATGAGAGACAAGGAGAAATGCAGGATTATTCAGAGATATGCCAGCTGAGATCATGGATACGGTCAAAACTGAACTCTGAACATGCAACTTTTAGTGAAATTCGATCCCATTTTTCGTATTCAACTCGAAATTCTGCGAAGACCCATATGTAGAAGTGCCAGATTTCATGCCTGCAAAGGCTGGAAAACAAGGACGGAAATCTCAGGAAAATAGGTTTCAGGCGCGTTGCGCGCCAGATATTGCTTTTTCCAAAATGCGCGGTTGTCTGGTATGACATCTAGGTTTGCACTATTTAATCATATGCAGATCATATAGTTTTCTTGTAAGATGCGCACTGCCAATCTGTCCAAACATCGGCTATTTTAGAACTTTTTTTTGAGATTTTGCGGCTTTCATTGAAATCCCTCTCAAAATGCGTGGTTGCCTGTGTATTCGTGGTAGGTTGCTGCGTTGTTCAGTATAGGACTCGGAGTACCGTTTTGCATCGGAAACCCTGCTGACCGGTCGTGGAGTACCTCACAACGGGGCTGCTAAATGGAAGTCTCTGTGTCTCCGCCCTTTGCGCACTATCTCGCCTGGGCCATGGAGCATTCCAGTTATAAGGTACTCCACGACCGGTCGGGCGCCAACCACTAGGCGAAATATGATTGCGGTGACCGACTTCCATAAGCCCCGCCTCTCAGCTAAGGAGCTCTGTGGTGGAGGTGTGGAGCGGCTGCTCGGCTGTCACTAGAAGCGGATGAGATCTGGACGCGTACCTTACACCTGGTGTACTGTGACACATCGAGCCTTGCATCTAATTGCCTAACATAGCAACTCCTCCCTCTTCAACTATTATTCCAGGGCAGAAACGGACTCCCAAACCCCTTCACAGCCTCCACATCATAGCTCGAAAGCGTTCCATAAGAATGTAAGAATGGCCTCAAACAGAGACCATTCGAATCCAAAAAAACACGCTTTAAAAAGTTTATTGCAGCTTGGCTATATGTTCAATTCAAGACAGTTTTGGCAGAGGTCGTGCGGAAAAGGTGCAAAATAGATTCAAGAAGTGGTGCACGTTCACTTCCTTCATCCTAGTGAATTTGTTAGTGAACACTTTGACGTTTTTGACATTACTTGAAAGAGGGGGATTCATGGGCAGCCGCAAATACGTGACTTGCTGATTCTCCGATCTTTGATTTCAGAAGAAGTATAGAAGATGAAGGATCAGATCTGCTCAACCTTTGTTTATGTGTTATATGAACTTAAACCATGGAGGACAGCAGGAGAATTTTACTGCACTGCGCGTTAGACGTTTAGAGAATATTTGCGGCGTAATAATTGGTGATTACGATCAGAGACTCTCTAATTTTAAGTAGTTCTAATATGTACATCTCTGTTGAATGTTTAATCTGATAGTTTGGAAGAATATTTTTCGGTGGAGAAAATAGGATGCGCATCATAGCATCGTTCTTCTCAGCGACCACCCACGATGGCAACGCCTGGAGACACGTCATTTTGTTCCCTCGAATTCCTCAGGAGAAATTCCCCACCTCTCATGTAACAGAGGTCATCTAAACGCAATGATACGCTGGAAACAGCAGCTATTGGAACGATAAAGACTTGATATTGGTATAGGAGAGATTAATATTACTCTCTTTTTTTTGTTCCCGAGCGCCACATTTGCACATGGTTCAAATCATAGCAGCAGAACAGATTTGGAGTGCTCAATATGGTAGTGTTGCACACATCGAGATTCGGCGTATGCTTCCGAGATGTTTTCAAGATGCTAATATGCGCACAATCGAATTATTCAGAAAATTAATTGGTCTGGACATTTCAAGAAACTAAAGATATCCAAAACATCCGTTGTTCGGAAATATAATGTAAGTATGAACTGATTCATTCGTCTACGACAAAAATGACCGTGATCAAACTACCCATCCAATTTTTCACAGAAGCTTTTCCGAATAATTCTTTCAGTCACACGTCCTAAAAACATGACAACATGCAATTCCGTGTCCATCTCTGCTTAGACAGCTAGATGCCAACTTCGATGCTATAGCATGCTAGGTGGAAGGAACGAATCCAGAGTCCCTCAGCCGGTACTGACAACCGAGGAGTCGCGCCAGACGTCCTACAGCTCAGACCCTCATGGCTGATAGGCGGAGCTTATGGTTGTCGGTCAACGCAATTATATTTCGCCTAGTGGGCTACACCCCGACCGGTCGGCTGGGCTTACGACGCAAAATGGTACTCCGAGTCCCATACCGATCAACGCAGAATCCTACCACGAATACACAGACAACCGCGCATTTTCAAAAAGATTGCAATAAAAGTCAAAATCGCCACAAAGTTTCGAAAAATGGGCCTTTGAGAGAAACTGGCAGGAAGAATTAGCAATCGATAAAAAGAATATTGTATATGGTTCGACATAGGACTCCTCCTCCTATTACAAGACAACCGCGCATTTGAGAAATGATCAATATCCGGCGCGTGGCGGGTTTCGGCGCAGACCCATCCCTGCCATGCATTCAATTTTCTGGACTTTCCCACGCCAACAGTGAGCTACGCTGGGGACCTGCGCCAAGTCTTCATAAAGTTTCTAACTCAGGAAATGCTGCCTACTACCAAACATATCTGGCGCAATCCGCGCACGGCCGCGGATTGCGCCAGAGTGTTTCCTCAAAATTCCTCCCAAAAGTAGGAGAAAATGAAAAATTGTGGATTACATTTCTGTTTGTTTTCTTGATGCCCTCCTAGTTTTGCATATAGTGACACAGTGCCGTGTCTCCTCGAGCGAGTTTCGGCTCAGCTCTCCTGTATCCCAAGAAATGCCGTGTGTAAAATCGAAGAAATTTTCAATTTTCGGGATGTAATTGTGGAGTGCATTTTTCGACCAGGGAGCAGTGTAGGAAATTTTCGCAGAGTACTCCGTCTTCCCTAACCTGCTGTAGCCGAGCTTCAGCTCATCTAATTGAGATCCGGAGAAATGCCACAAGGGGAATACAAGGAATCGAACAATTTTTTCCATTATTTCAACTTTTACTAGCTTTTATTATTACTACATTAATATTCTTCGCAAAGACCCTGGTTACCCCCCCCCCCTGGTCGTCGCTTGCTGGGGCTTATCACCTTCAGCTCGACCCCGATTTCCACGGACAACCATCACTTTGAAAGACCCATTTGCACGACTATCCCACCTATGCTACCAAGCCGATAGGTGCTATCGCTTTACCAAAACAACGAAAGAAACCAAGAACAACGAATAAGAAAACAAGCGAAAACATAAAAAGTCATACCTTCAGTTTGGTGTGCTTATCGTCGAAAATAGCATCACAAATATTCATGATTCCTTCATTCCTGCATAAACAATCCCCAAGGTCCAAGACCTCGAGCTCCGTGAGTCCGCCAAGAACCTTAAGACGAAGTGGTAAAGATCGGCTGCTAATGAACCTATCACGAACAAATCGTTTTCTTACCTTAGCTAGAGCATTAGCACCTTTCTTAGTACAAGTATTGTCGTTGAGATTGATCACACGAAGAGAGGAGTTGAGTTTGAATGAATCAGCCAGCTCACAAATTCCTGTTGAACGAATGCCATTTTGAGGTAGAGAAATTTCTTCTAATGAGCCAAGAGCCTAAAAAGGAAATAGCAAGGAACTAACAACGGAACTAGAAATCAAATGAGCCAAAGGATAACGCTTTACCTTGAATGCTTCAGCCAGAGCCCTCGCGCCCGGATCTTCCAGTCTATTTCTGCCAGCCACGAATGTCTTCAGCGCGAATGGTTCTTCCTCCCGGAGCGAATTCCACTGGCATTGGGATAGACATTTGGCAATGATCTGAATTTCAAACTGGTGTTTTTCTACAATGAAACACAAATAAATGGGGCTTGTGGCAGAGAAACAAACTTTTCCTCCAGCTCCAAGGCCGTTATTGTTCAATTTCAGGGTTTTCATAGAGTATGCCGATGGAGACATCAAAAAATCCGAAATTCCTGAAGGATGGAATCCAATTATGAAAACTTGATATATCTATCCACAGTATTTTTGACGAGTTTCGAATACACGTGAAATGTGTATACGAGGTTATCACAAACTTATAGTCATCATCCTTGCATCACCATAAAGGACAGAGCCTTAGCGATACAGCGAAGACGACAAACGCAAGCCCGCAAAAGTCTTACGAATGAGTAGTATACTTGGGTCAAAAGTCTTAAGAATGAGTGATATGCTTGGGTCAAAAGGTGATCCCAGTGGTCCGAAGCCGTTTGCGCCACACTACAAAATCGGTCGAGAACTCAAATAATAATAGCGTGCGGCCCGCGTGCCATGGACGTCAAGCGTGCGATCGGACACCGTTCACGCCAATGGCACGCTGATACTATGTGAAAGTATGGGTGCGCGGGCCGCACGCTCGCCTAATCGAGAAGTTTCCATGTTGATACTGCGCTATCGCAGTGCTTCAAATCAGCGAGCGGCATCCATTCAGCGTGCCATCGGCGTGACCGGTGTCCGATTGGATGGTTATTGTCTGAGAATGAGAATAGCGATTTCGAGGAAATGTGGCGCGTGCGAGAGTGTCCGGACCACTGTAGTTACTGCAGATGTCCCACATTTACTTAACAAAACATAAAATTGGAAAAAAAAATATTGCCAAAAAATGAAGAGAGACCTTCTGCTCCGATTGGTCCGAATGCGTTGTCAGACAAATCCAATTCTACAATGCGGCAATTGGCGTTCATGACCGCTGCACACATTGAGCGCTAGAAGTACTAGGGTAGTTTATTCCAAGATGGGTTGCACATAACTCTGGTGATTCCACACAAGGCGGTTCCGCTTGGATTTCGAAAAGAGATGGAAAGAGTAGCAATAAAAGCGGAATCCGTACGAAATTCGAGCTACACCTACCAGTCCTTCCGAAAACATACAAGTTGCGCGAAGTTCCGGACAAATTTAGCAAAATTTTGCCACGATTTTGCGGAAATCAAGACTCACAATGTTACTCTCCGGGAAGCAGCAGAAAACCGCCGGTATAGAATCACCACAAAAAATTGCTGTAACTAAAGGGTCACTAGTCAAACGCAAATACGAACCAAAATCGGTGGAATCTCTGTTTTCAAGCGTCCAGTGAAGATATCGCCCCAAATGCATCTCTGGAAAGTAAGCAGGGATAAGAGGACATGAATCGTGGATCAAACTGGCTAGATTTCTTTTTCCGAAGCGAGATTTCACCCCACCAACTGCATCCAATGTGTAACAACTGGGTAACAACCGGGGTAAACTGACCTCCAGCTCCGGATGCCTTTCAAGAGCTCGAGCGATCCTCTTTCCGGCTTCAACACCAACCGTATTTCCTCTCAAATCCAATGTCTTCATATCGAAGAATGACTCTATTTGTAGTGCAACTGACTCGGCTAAATCCAGCGAAATAAGAATTCTGCTAAAGCACTTAAATATAGAGTAATTTTTGAAAAATACCATCTTCCGCCGTATCCATTCGGATTTGTTTGTCGTAGAAAGACAAAGTGCCAGGACCGGACGATTCCATGGCTGAAAAAATATGAAAACTTGCCGACAGACTCTCGAGGAACAAGAAAAACCGCGAATAAGTATAGCCAAGTGATACGCAGCATTTTCCTCTCGATAGGAATTCATATGGAAGTTCTGGAAAATTTCCAAAGAGAAGTTAACCTTAAAACTCAAATGGAGCACTGAAAATGAAACCTTTTCGAAATGAAATTCGCGCGACAGCGCACGGTAACGGATGTTGCCCGTAGAGCACGTTTTCTCTTCGTAGCAAAACAGAATGATAGATCTCCCATGACCACATTTGTCCCACCGTAGCTTTAGGCGTCAAATAATCTTATAAGATCATTATAATGAATGGTGTACTTAGTGCACAGTGCACACAACACACCTCGATTTACGACCACTTCCTCCAAATTGCTCGGAATCAGTGAAAGGCCTCTGCCTCGCAAGGATTTTGCGTTGTTATCAGCGGAAAACGATTCCAGTTAGAGAACGGGTCCGATCTCTCAACGAGTTGCTTCTATACACCGTACAATCAATGAGAAATGAGGGCCCGTTTACATTGTTTCGAACTGATGTAGAGACATTTCTCGTTCTTTTTTTTTTCGAGAAACATCCAGATCACCTACAGAGAACTCCAAACGGACGCAGTCAAGAGTCAGGACCGCGGCGCGGCTCTCTTGGGCAGAGTCACGGGAGCTCAGCATAGTGTGCACCTGCGTCTCTACCCAGGAGAGCCGCGCCGCGATCTCGACTCTTGTCCACGTACGTTTGGAGTTTCCTATATGCAGAGATACATCTCGTTCTCCTTTCTGAAGTCTGTTTTTTTAGTCCCCCTTCCTTTCCGAGCTCGTTTTGTTTGCACAGATAGTATCTCTGCAAAAGAAGGTGGTTGTTTCTATCGATATGCAATTGTGCGTCAAAATTGTGTTAATTCAGTGCAAAAGTGAGATTTCTACTGTATCGAAACATGTCCACAAGCTCATGGTGTAGTAATGTATAGTGATTGGTGACCTTGTAGAAGTAAAAATGAAACTCTCCGAAAAGCAAAAAAAAAATTTTTAGACCTACTTTAGTTCGTCTGTGCGAATATCACTATCGTGGAAACATAGGGTGATTTTCCATGTATTCGAGACTACCCCACTGAGCACCTCAGGAGCGAAAAAAGAAGACAAAGATTATGATGACCCATGATTCAGTTTATGCGAATTTTTGTAAACGACTACATTTCTATCCACCTTCAAAAAAGCCAAAGAAAGTGGATCGGTCTGAATGAGAATGAAAGGACTGAAAGAGAAGGAAATGTTGCTTTTGAATATGTACCAAGAGTGTGGTCGAATCATCACTCTCCACTTCGAAATATTATTCCCAAGTTCGGAAATCCGACGCTGATTTTGCAATAAAATAGAATGTGGTGTCTTGGATCATCTGGATCACTTATCCGTTATCCAGTTAGTTTTGGCCTAGTGGTTCACGTCCGGTTGACTTCAAAGATTACGCCGTAAATCCAGGTGTATTGTGTGCATTGTGCACCAAGTACACCATTCGCTAAGATTATTTGACGCCTAAGGCTACGGTGGAACAGGTGTGGTCATGGGAGAATTATCATTCTGTCGTAGCAAAATATAGTCTGTCCGAAACGACGAGTCCGCCCACGCACGCGGAGATCGAGAGGCGGCGCGGCGGGGACGTATGCTGTTGGCTGCCACGTCGTCCACGTCACAGCTAAATCATTGGTTAATACTATGAAGATAACGACGAAACGTGATACGCAGATCAGGGATGATGACGTGGAGCGCTGGCAAACGCGGCAGCTTCTCGATCCCCGCGTGCGTGGGCGGACTCGTCGTTTCGGACACACTATATGCTATAGTGTGTTTCACCGGGGAACGTAGTTGTGCAGATATTAGAGAAAAAGAGATTGCGAGAAATAGTGCCGTATTTGGAGAGGCAGCCGAGAAATGCAGATTTTAGGCGCAAATATTCAACTATCGTCGTTTTTGAAACAGACTAGATATGGAAACTTGAGGCACAGAAGAATTCAGTGATCGAGCCATACTCGCACGCGCTACACTATAACTTGCAACGTGTTTCTCTAACTGTCTGCGCATCCACTATTTTCATTAACCTCAATGTTCTCATTCGTGTCCGATTCTCCTGCTTCCTGCTCTATCCTGTCAAAACAAGTGGTGAGGCGCTTGCGAGCGGGCCTACTTTACTGGAAGTTTCTTGTACGTTGTTTATAATAATCCACGGAATGCGGTCTGAGCAACGACCTAGCATACAACAAAGGTTCATCGATACTGCACAGCAGGGTAGTACATATCGCAACGCATAACTCGTTAGCTCACCTTCGTACGCGTTAACCCAAACGAACAACGTTTCGGTTAAAGGCAGTGTGTCACCTCGTTTCATGGGCTGAAAATACCAACAGACTCTAGACCTCCTCGTCACGCTATTTCCAAAGATGTACGTCAAAGCTTATAAAAATGGCGAAAACCCCGTTTTCGGAGGGTTCGAAAGTGCAGTTCACGGACCACCTGGGCGGAGCGGTCCTGCCCGCCACGTCTGCAGCGTCGGCCAACACGTCTAGACGTGACCGATCGATCAGATCAACGGCTTCACGCGTCCATTCGGCTCGACAAACTGTTACAAATCCCGTCCCGAAAAACGATTGAAAACGGGTTCAGAGGTCGTTTTGTAACATTTTATGTATACCGCTGGATTCAGCGTGTCGAGGAGATTCAGAATCTGGTGAGAGCTCAGACACGAAAACGAGGTGACACACTGCCTTTAAACCGGCGTCAAAATGAGAGAATGAGTGATGCAGTGCGGTCGCCTTACCTGCGCTGCAATAATGATTCATCCTCAGTGCACCGAATACGTATAACAACGCAGTATAATAGCTACTGCAAAATTTTTGGAGTATAGATTAGAAAGTGAGAATCGTACAGTTCCGGAACTGCGACGAATGAAGCACTACACAGCGGAATCCTTGATAGACACTAGAGCGTTCGTAGGTGGTGCCAGCGCTGTACCATGCTCTGAGTGGCTGCTGTTCTGATGCGATAGCTGGTGCAACATCTCGAAATTAGCACAAATTTGAAATCGTACAAGTCCACTTAGAAGAGCTCGTATGGGGAATCGTTCAAATTTGCCTTCACGCCTGTGACTGGAATTGTTGAAACGGATACCACGACGAAGGAAGCGTATTTTATGCTAGTTCAGCTGAAATTTGTTTCATTAGAGTTTAGCCTCCACGTCGACTTATCGACACAAGTGCACTTCTGTTATAGCTGTACTACTGGTACTACTGTGCTCTTGGATTACCACTGCTAATCTAAAAATCAGAAGAATTCTCTCCTGAACCTCACTTACATATTGGTTTTGCGTAGTGGTCCCAATTTCACCTGGTCCCAATTTCACCGGACCGGAAACTACCCCGGGCCTGAACCACTTCGAGAACTTGGAAAGTCGAATTAAAAAAGTAGACAAAATTAATCTCACCATGCAAAATGGCTATGAGCAATGGGTGTCAGCATCATTAATTTACTATAGCGTGTTTCACCGGGGAAAATAGTTGTGGAGATATTAGAGAAAGAGAGAACGCGAGAAATAGTGCCGCTTTCGGAGAGATATGCGAGAAATGCAGATCACACGCACAAATACTCAACTATCGTCGCTTTTGGAACGGACTGTAGCTGTGCAAACTATAAATGTGCGATGACCTTTTCTTTGAACATGTCATTGAACAATTTTGCATATTTGCTGTCGCCTAGAACATAGCTCCAGCGGGTGCGAATATTTATGCACAGAATGGTGAAGATACCACAACTTCTGATTCCAGAACATTTAAAAGAACTACCAAATTTACAAAATTCTCTTGTGAATTTGAACGGAACTGAGCAAGAGAAGATCGCATTCTTTAAGCATACAAAAGCTCCCTATAAAGAATGCCAGTCACGAACGAAAAGCGATGCTTTATTTCTGATGGGATTCTGAAAGGTGTCTACATACTTGCAAATACTAGTTAGGGTTATGATGCATAATTGAGACTACCTTTGGTAGATTTGTGAATGTGCCCAAATTTACCCTTAACCTGTCACCTATCAACATATTTACCCATATAGTAGAACTGTTAAGAATCTTTATTGTTAGTACCCCATTACCTCAGTAAGATTCTAAGGTACTAGAATATCATCCTATTGATAAGGCAAGTCCGAATAGTGAATGAGAAGAGTGATGTATGAGAGATTTTCACACTTTCCGGTTTCGGGGCTAAGAACTAGACCGGTTGTGTGACTTCCTTGGTGCCCCCGGGTACGTGACCCTTTCATCAGTAGTTCCCAAGGAAGTTTCAAAAAGATGCAAAGTGTTAAGGATGAGCTAAACTAGCAGAATCTGTTATAAATAATAGATTAGTCCAAGATAGCAGAAATGAATGAGTCCAACATCTCACTAGAGGGTGGTGATGCGTTCTGAGCTTGGCCGCAGTTACTCTGCGTGTCCCCGCACCTTTATATAGTGTTTAACTTCCCGCCTTCTATTTTGATCTAGTTGGTTCTGAGCGTGTAATCTACCTATCCAACAATAAGTATGACCACAGTTGTGTTGGTATCAGACTATTACATCAACATACCCCCATATCAAGCTTATTTCTAATTTCGTGTATCAAGGGAATGCAATATGTCAATTCTAACCCGTACTTTCTCAGTATGAAGCCATTATTGACAATTGTTTTGTGCAATGTTCTGATGATACTAGCTTTATCCCAATTGTTATGCAAACAAGTCAAACATAGTTCTAAAGTTCGTTTGATAAAATCTTCCCATATGCTACAAGTTCTGTAAATCCTAATAAGTTCTGTTGAAAAAGTGTTTATAATAATCCCTCTTGGTATGTTTGACGCGAAGTTAGGATATTTAATTACTCTAAAGTTATAGTCATCTGTCTTATTATAGAGTTTTGTACATATTCTACTACCTGTTATTGTCAATTCCAAGTCCAGAAATGTGGTCCTTTTAACTGATTTATTAGTTTTTTCTATGGTTAATGTTCCATCATATATTTCTTTAAGACTATCTTCAAATATTTTGGCACTACTGGAAATGTGTAAAATATCGTCTATGTATCTAAATGTGTTATTGTATAATTTTAAATGATTTATATTTTCTACTTCCATAATTTTATTCCTAATATACTCATATTCCATACATGCTAGTGTCAAGTCGGCTAACTGTGGACTGCATGAAGTTCCTTGCGGTATCCCCCTAACTTGTTTATAGATGTTACCTCCATAATATATATAGCTCGAATCTAAAAGTGAGTCAATCATGTAAAATATATCTTCTTTCCTGAAGTATTTGAATTTGTTTATATTCTCTATATTTGCATAAGAGACAATATTGTTATTACTTACTTTTACAAAATTGTATTCTTTCATGCACAATAAAATAATTTTCTTTAAGTTACGTTTAACTACGTAGTGGGGTAAGCTAGTGAACAAACTAGAAAAATCGGCTGAAAATACTTCCGATTGTGTGGTAATAGCTGTAATGTCTTTTATTACACTAATGCTATTATCTATTGCCCAGAAATGCTTCACCCCCATTCTGTGAAATATGACATTACAATAATTATAGAAATGTTTCCTAATATGAACTAGAATGCATTGCAGCTTATTTGCTAACGGTTTTAATGCACTATATTTAGCCCCCGTAATGAACCTAAACTTAATTGGGTTTTTATGCATCTTGGGTATGCCGTATATTCTTGGTATAGTGTTGTATTTTTCCGAAGATTTAATGCCTAAGCTATTGGTTATTCTACCGTGACATAGTTTAATATCTTCCTCTGTAAAGCTAGTTAATTCGTATGTATTACCACCTTCATTTTGTTGTTCTAATTCTTTTTCTAACATCATAATATAAAGCTTTTTGCATGTAATACTGAAGTTAGATGATGCTTTGTCTACTTGTGTTATTACAAAATGTTTGTGTAAGTATTTAAGGTCCTTGCTATTGTAGTCATATTGATTTGCCAACGTGGTGTCATACAGGTCGAAGAGTTTTGGTTTAATAATCCTAAGTACATACTTAGTGATTTTTCTTTCAATTATTTCCTCCATTCTTGCATTTGTTCTCGTTATTTTAATAAGTTTCTTAGCTAATTTTTTAATTAGTGCATTAATTTCCCTAATAACATCTGTTCTAGTAATTTTTTCAACAATTCTAAACTTAGTTCCTTTCATGAATAATTTTCTAAGTTTATCGTTTTTAATAATATTCAAATCTCCTGTGCATATGTGGTTAAGATTTGTATTGATGTACTCTTTTTGTAGAGAACATATGCATTGCGAATTTTTAATTGATTCTATTTCTGTACTGTTCAATCTTTTGAGGAATCTATTGTAATTACACAAAGTGAGAGAAATGGGAGGATTAGTTTTGTAGCTTATTCTGTATCGTATCTCTTGCAAGGCATCTTTTTCATTTACGTATTGTTTTACTAATTCTTTCAAGCTATTTTTATTTAGTATTCTACTTAGATTTAATCTACTTAAAATATTTCCTATATAGTTCATAGTTACTGTAATTACTTCTTTCTTTTCTTCCCGTGACGATGTATTTTTCCAAAATGGTGATGCTATCAAACCGTAGATCTTGTATTTTAGTTCAAAAGAAAGGTTATGAAATTTTGGATCAAAAATTAAGTTTATCAGTCTATTAATATCAAACTGATTAAAGCTTCTGAAATATTTGTAAAGATCATTACCATTTTTACTCTCTATATTTTCTAATAAGTTACTAGTTCTATCTTTGCATTCTCTCCGTTTTTTAGATCTTCTTTTCTTTCCTCTATTTCTTTTAATTGCCAAAGAAAAATTGAAATAAGGAAGTTGTTTTTTCTCTAGTGGGTTTAATTTTTCCGATATGTTTCCGTAACCTTTAATTTGATCATTAAAACCAAAAGGGTATGCAGACATCATTAGTTTTATCCAAAAAAGTTCTTTTTCTCTAAGCAACGTTTTAACGTTGTTCGTTACTTCCACATAATCAAGTATATCAATTTGAATATCACTAGGGTTATGTTCCGTATTTCTGAAGTGATTGACCAAAAATGTTGAAAGTGTTTTGTTTCTACAGTTATGAAGATGTTGGCTTACCCTTGCCTTCAAAGTTTGTGTTGTTTCTCCTATATATTGCAGTCCGCATGTATTACATGTTAACATATACACTAAATTCCTAGACTTACAATTCATGTTGTTTGCTTTATTAGTTTTAATAAAGTAGTTGGTTACGGCGCTTTTGACATAATTGCTGAATTTGATTCTATCGCATATACTACAACGACTATTATTGCATCTTTCACCTGTTTCGTTATTACTATCTTTTAGATCAACATATATGCATCGGTTATTCTTGTATATTTTATCAAACTTGGACGACATAAAACACATATTGCTGTTTATAACTGGGTTGATTGTGGTGGACCTATTTCCATTGAGTCAGAGGCGGTCCTTCCGTGACTCTTATGCATATGTGACGTTGCCCATGTAATTACGGCTACTACCCACGGTTAATCATACCTATGGGAATGAGACTGCCATGCTTCCAATGATGTTATTGTTCAGGAGTAAATGCATTGTCCAGGAGTAAATACATTTGCAGAATCCCGCCCAAGACAGTAGTAATTTGGCTGAACTGCTATTTCGACTCAGGGCGGAGCCAACTATTCCCAAGAGTGCCTTCGTTGCTTGTGCAGGAAACATTGAAAGATTACTAGTCCTATATAGCTCTCAGAGGGCGCCTGATCCGACTTTGTCTTCAATTACGACTTTGCCCGCAGAATGCGTCTGGAAGGATATTTTAGCGAATGGCAGTAGGGAAACATAAGAATGCAAGGAATCACACCATATACAAATCAAAAAAGTGCAAAAATAGCTCAGTTAGCCGAAAAATGATGAGGTCGTTGCGCCCTCTGTGATCTAATATACTGTGCATGTTTTAAGTTGTGGTATTACACTAGCTTCTACAAAAAAGTTACTTCACAACTGATTAGTCTCACTGAAAACGGAAGACATCAGACATCACTTCTGCTCGAAATACAGGGAACTCCAAACGGCCGCGTGCAAGGGGCGGGACCGCGGCGCGGCGTGGCACTCGGGTTGTCTGCTGCTGGCAGAAGTAGACAACTAGAGCCACATGCACAGCCTCTGTGTCTCTCCCCAAGAGAGTCGCGCCGCGGTCCCACCCCTTGCACACGGTCGTTTGGAGTTCCTTGTTCTATTTGAAAATTCTCCACCTGCTCGCATGCATTTATAAGGAAGATCAAATGTTTATTGCTTCGCTTTACATGCATCAACTCAAACCATTTACATATCTAAGCTGCTTCCTTTATGGAGACCTAGTTTCGGTTGAATCAACCAGAAAATGTGGCTGCGTCTACAGATGAGATACGGCATAATACAGAAAACCAAATATTTTATTGCGAGATTATTTATTATCTATTAACATTGAACACTCCTGGGGCAACCGGTGACGAACTTTTCGTGAGGTAGGCGCACAACGAGTGGATCGCTGGTCACAACCACTTCTTCTTCTACGTCATCGAGCTGGAAATGCTGTTCAGAATCGTATTGGATGTCTCTTATAATGTTTTAACAACGAGACACCCGGAAGGTCATACCAGTGAACTCCTTGTGTGGAAATTACCTTAATTTTCTTTAAAAAAGTCAATAACCAACTTCCATATCGAATAAACAGCAACCACGCTTACCGAAGTGCTCTCGACTATTTCTTCTATGGTTGCAGTCGCAAAAATTGTGCGAGGGGTAGTTGTGTGAAGTTGAGTTGTTGTAGTACTGAGAACATGGCTGCAAATGACACAGAGATTAGAGAGCTTTCGTTGCACACCTCGTCGCTATTAGCCGAACAAAAAAGATTGGACTGAAATTGTTCACTAATTCATTTATCCAAATATTTTTCGGTACCAAATATACGCGGCAGGATCCCCCCCCCCCGCCTCCCCCTGCACAGTGCCGATCACTGGTGAGACCGAAATGTCAAGAAGTGGCGCCTTGTGAGGGAAAAAGGGGCCATGCTACATTTCTCCACGATTGGAGCGTTTTCTCTGTGAAAACTCGCCTCTTGTTCATGCATAACAACACTATATTACTCATGTTTGAATGGGAAAGTAGGACGAATCGGCACTGAAATTCGGGAAGGGTGAGTGGACGCGCCAATCGACGAGCAGTAGCCCAGCCTATTTTCTCCTACAATGTGTTGCACTCGGAATTTTAGGTTACGTTCCCTGACGTGCGACGGTGCATTCTACAAGGTTATAGACTAACAAATTTAGGTGTTTTTCTAGCCCACTGTTTTTGTTCGGCTACAAGCGACCTCAATGAATCATTTGAATCGTCCAACCTTGTTTGCTGAGTGCTTCGTGTCGTTTCTTCCAAACGAGGTTGTTCAATTGGAACTGTCGTGGATAACCGCTTTTCTGCAGACGATTTTGTGGAGGAAGGCGGTTCGCTCAGGATATTCTTGCTGTTTTGTGTCTGCTTCACGAATCCCTTCACTTGCTTCATGACGAGATTACTCGCATGGGGACCGCTTCTTAAAGACGCCGTTACGAGAACTGGTCTTTCTTGATTTGGCTTTTGGTGTATTTCGACGGGAAAACTCCCGCTCTGCGAAATGTTTTCTGCAGTGATAAGAGCCGTAGACTGCGCTGCACCAGCACGAAGTTGCAGGGCCTAAAATTAGAGCAGTTATGAGGCCTAAAGCCGTGGATCACTTGCAATGCTCGGTGATACTCGTGAGTGTTGGGACATTAGAGTAGTACTAAGTTGGCAAGAAAAAATTTCGTAGAACTCTCTAGAATTCCTCGCTGAAAAAAACCGGTCAAATGAGTATGACCTATAGGTAATTTGAATTCGTTCCTGAGGCTACTCATCGGAACTCATATAAAGCCATTGGTGACGCTGCTGTTCTAACCATGCTTAAGTTGGCAAAAGTTCATTTCGAGCCACTATAGCTTTTAATTCGTAGGCGTCTAACACCACTGAAACACTAAAATCATAGACCAAAAAGGATCTGTCCAAACCCCCCCCCTCCTTCATTTGCTTGCAGGAGCCGTTGGGTGAAGCGTTCTTTTCCTGCAGTCTCTCGATCGCCTCCTGATTCAACCAATGTATTGTATTTCGTACAATGCTCGATGATGGCGTTATAGCGCCGAAAGCGTGCCTGATAAAGTGGCTAACATTGAAGTCTCGACAACTATGAACTACTTATAGGAGATATGAGGCTTCGCGACGGGCGAATACTGCAAAAAGGATTTTGTTCGATATTACCCACCTGCTTGAAACGATCCCTCGCATGGTCTGTCCTCACAATAGCGACACTCTTTGAGTTCAATGTAACATCTACACCACCAGCTGGGAAGAGAGGTGCAATCGAGGACACTCTAAAGGAAAACCTTTTCTGATTTTCAGTGTAATCTTAAAGGTTTCAGTATCTAGAAAGTTTGTTTTGTCCTAAATTACAGCATAACTCATAAACGGGAAGGTGCAGAATCAATGGGTAAATCTACTCCGATAACTGTGCAGGACGAACGCAGACCAAACAGCGTAATGGTTCGAGTAGAAACCCTAGCAGCGACGATTGTCAGTTGCTGCCATCCTTCCGTTGATTGCTGCCGTCCCTCAGCAATTGCTGCTAAAGGGCTGACAGCTTGAGCAGCAATCGCGGAGAGAATGGCAGCAACTGGTAACCGTTGCTGCTGGAGTTTCTACTCGAACCATACTGATAACCGTTCGGGCTGCGTTCGTGCTGCACAGTTATCAGAGTAAGAGCAAACTAGAAGCACTCACCTTCTAATCGGTGTTATAGAGAAGGTGGATGTCTCGGATTGTGAAGGAGACGTCACTTCTGGAAGAGAAATGTGTATTTCCAAAGGACTTCTCATGAGTTGCGGAGAATTCGACGGTAACACTTATGTTGTAGTGGTTTTCACCTTTCATCATCTTCATCGTTGCCGGCCCGGGATCTGGCAGTAACGCCTCCACATCGTCATCATAGGCAGCAGAATCGTCCTAAGAACAGGAAGACATCAAGACCCAAAGTCCCATGGACTAAAATTAGGGCTCCTCGAATGCGTTAAGACACTCACGTACTCTCTTGTAAACGGCTCAACATGCGTCGGAAAGGTGACATCGTCGGATTCAGAAATGGCTCTCTTGGAGCGGCACTGTGGTGGCTACAAAAACGAAATTTTTTGGATTTTCCTGAATCCTCACAGCAATTTGAGGGTGTAAGTGAAAACACTCACGAGTGATGAATGGCAGTGGACATTTCCTTCGTTACAAAGCCTCAAGCGGCACGAAAACCTGACAAGCGGAGCGTCGGTAAAGCGAACGGCTCTTCCTGAAGCTGTTACGGTGCCGTCAGGAGAGTAGGTCAGCTCGGTTATGACTGATTTCTCGACAATGCATCTGGAAAGGTGTATTTCTAAGGAAATTCTTCAAATTCTTCTCCTCTGCAAAAATGGGCTTCCGCTTGTAATGCCTCGTGTATAGTCCGCGCGCGTAACAGTGGTTTCCTTGCATATCGATTGTGGGAGCGCGTTCATCGCTGACTTCGACCCCCGACTGATTCGCATCAAAACCAGGAGCGAACGAATGCAGCGAACGGAATCGCTATACCCACGAAAAGTATAGCCTTACCTTATGTGGAATAGAGTAGCCCTCAAAAATTGTCAGAAAAATTTCCATTTTTTGTTATTCTGCTGAATCATAGCCTACATTGAAATATCAGGGAAAATCAGAGCTTACCCATTGCTGTCCACAACGAGTTCACCGCGATGAGTGACGGGATCGACAATGAAGCAGGAATGAACGACGAATTTTCCATGTGCTAAAAAAATTTTCCAGAAAGTTCACAATTTTCCGGAAAATGACTATCCATAGCTTGTTATAGGTGCTAGACCTTGCGTGGAGTATACGCCCCCCCCCCTCACATTTCTGCCCAAAAACGATATGTATCGCTGCCAGCGTCGCCGGCGATGGAGGCGCAAGGTGCTATACTCCAAGTGAAACATAGTTGCAGCCCGTTTCCCCAGCATAAAGCTCACCTAGATCGCAGCTCCATCTGTGCCGTAGTAGTGTTCCAACAGAAATTCCATTAGAGGAGCATTGTTCAAGTTGCGGTGCAACCAGATATGTACAGGTCATTCTGTTCAAAGAGTTCAGTGAAGTCTCGCTGAGGCTGAAAAACTGAGTAGAAACGGAGGCGCAGTCGACTTTTCAGGATGAGCAAGATTATGTGGCGTGCTGCTCAACTTGCTTACAGTCTATCTGTATGTAGTTCACAGAGGGCTCCTGGTCTGACTTTGGGCGACCTCAGCACTGATCTATTTTTTGCACTTTTTTGATATGTATGTGGTGTGATTCCTTCCATTCATATGCTTCCCAACTGACATTCGCTAAAAAATCCTTCCAGACGCATTCTGCGGGCGAAGTCGTAATTGCAGACAAAGTTCCATCAGGCGCCCTCTCTGAGCTAATAGACTATATATGTATACAGTCCTTCTCAAAAAATACTTGCCTCACGTTTCACCGCCCATCTGCTAAGCCGCGGCCGCATCACCTATGCATTATCATACGTGGCGTGACATAGCTAAGCTGACGGGCGGTTCAGCGTGAGGCAAGGATTTTTGAGATTTTTTTTATCATTCGTTATTTTTATTTTGTGTAACATTCTATTCTGCCAGCGTTCATTTTCAGCTTTTAGGTGTAAGTGGTAGAAGCTTAATCCACCTACTTGCTCGTTCTAAGTTATTTCACCTGAAGGGCCCTAGATACCTTATCATTTACATCGTGCGGTGCTAGAACCTGGTCTTTTTTTATCACTCAGCTGTCTTCTTGACCTTCTTTCTCGGTCATCTCATCGCTACTGAGCTCTCATCTGTTTTTTTTTTTAATTACTGGTTTCTAAATCTATTACCAGTTCTAGTTTTAGAGTCTTACCTGTACTTTTGCTCTTTGGGTTAAGCCTTTTTTGTTCTTCCAAAATCTGTTTTGTATGACACACCCTAGGGCGGAAAAGGATACATATTCATCAGAAGGTCGGTCAAGATGTAACTCCAAGGTTCACCCTATGTCTTTCTGGACAGCTCGCCCCATCTACAAGAGGCTTCAGTGCTTAGGACGCGCCCATCGCCACGGCATCATCTGCGCTTAGCACTCTGATTGTCTGCGCCTCCACACACTTCACTGATATCATCGTTCTCGTTCTCGATCGATACTAAGTACGGATCTCGGCCAAAGGGGCCTCTTTACGAGTCATGTGACAATGAACAATTAAATATGTAGGATTGAGATTCGCACCATGGGAAAACCTCTCACTAAGCCTTACCTAGTGCCGACCGCATCCTGGACGAGCGTGGTGACTCCCTCTGCCCTTCGTGGACTTTTCGCTTTCTTGCGCTTATCGACGTGGAAACAACGTATCTCAAAAGAGTGGTCATTGATAGTGGCGAAACGTCGGTCGAATTGCAGGACAGCTCGTGAGGTGACCATGAAACCGCGTGAGTTCGCCTGAATTTAAAGAATGACCTCAGTTCACTCGGAAATTTGGTGAGTTCTGTACCTCATGCGACTTCACCAATCCACATTTCCCGTGCGATGCTCTGATGCGCACATCGTATCGAGCATGTTGTGGATCTGGACGTGAACTGTCATCTGTCGAGGAGCATCCTGGCTCTCCGTGGAAGCCTTCGAAGAAGAGTCGTCCCTAGAAGAGATTGAGGATCTTAATAAATAGGAATCTCAGAAATTTGGTCCTGGATCGCACCTTAAGTTTGTGGTTGGTCGAGACTTCCACCTGGATGAAATCTGGCCCACAGGTGATCTGTGCTCCATCAGATCCTAGAAATCTGTATTTCATCCTCATTATCATGCCTTTCTCTCCTCAACGGGCCAAAACAAACAAACAAATAGAAATGAGCAAATGTTTTTCTAACCGACCCTATAAGTAGAGCTAACGCCTCACCTCTAGCATATTCACAATGTTCTCCTTGTGACAAATTCTTGAAACCGGCCACAAAATTCTCGAGGGAGATATTTCTGTGAAGATCCTGAAAGAGTTGCTTGAGTTCTTGTCCTATTCCGCTAGTAGCGATGCTCTCATTCAACCTGGAATGCCAATTCGTCTTTCCCGCTGATCCTTACGATTTCGTCGCGGTTGATGTGTTCGCCGATGCCCAGTGTGAGGATAGTAACACCTTGAAACTAGGTAGATACGAAATCTTAGATTATTTCTCATGAATTCTGTGGAAAAGGGAGAATTTCAGCGCTGGAGTAACCCGGACAACTGCTCCAATTAGTGGAACCTACCAGCTGCTCGCAGAGCCTCTGCCGCTGGGAGAGGGTTGTCGTGAGAGTGACCGTCAGTAACGACCACGGCCACCTGAAACACACAATTTTGTGAATATTTCCCTTTTTAAAACATAAATTTGTGGGGAGTAGATTTCCCAGTGAGTGACGAACATGTGGTCGAAAAATTTGTCAGGAAAACCGCGGATCTACTTAACCATAACCACATTTATCGGTTAACCTGAGAAACATCCTGCTCCTCTGAGTGCTTGGCTTTCTGGAATAGCTCCAATGCTTTGAGCATTGCCTTTCCAGTCTTAGTGGTGCCCGACATGTGACGGATACGTCGAAGAGAATTGAGCAGATCATCGAGGCTCTGAAGTGGAAATTTAATGCATCTTTCTACTTCTAATTCAGTAGGCCGCAAATATTTTAGGGCTCAAAGACAGAAGTGAATCAGGAATGCATGCACCTCTCCAAGTGTACCCGGAAAACCACTCGGAATTTTTGTTGAACGTCATCTCGAACTGCAGTCCCCAAACCTCTCTCTACCTCTTCTACCCTCCCACCACCACAGAAATTAAGGCAGGCCTCGAATGTAACAAGATGAAAAGTTCAGACCGGGTAGCAAACGGTCTTACAGTAATCTCCAAGCGTAATGATTCCATACCGCTCTCTGCAAGGGAGAAATCGGTGGCTCGACTTTAATAGGCCCTGGGTGGTAGTAAATCTCCTGGAACGGCGACGAACTGTCAGCTCTGGTTTGCAACCATGAACTAGCTAGGAGCTAACTGACAACTGTGGTTTTTGAATGATGAGGCTCTTGCAAAACCTTCAGACCCTTAGAGGTTTTGAACTTTCACAGATGAGATGCCCACTGTCCTTGGAGTATGCTGACATACCTCTGAAACATGGATTCGAGTGCTAACCGGACCTTATGTGATGATTATTATACCCTAAGCGGCCAGTGCATCTCTTCCGCGTAATCTAACTTTGATGTGTTAAGCTCACAAATGTAATTGCGTGCTCATAAAATATGTGGGAATCGATCTGGGAAGGTGTAGAGCTCAGCCCTCAAAATCAGCCAGCAGGAAATCAGAGTCATCGATGATCTCCTGCGGAAGGTCATGATGATCGAGACAGTGGGAACACCGATCAGCTGGGTGTACCCGGAAATGCGTCTTCACTGAAAAGGAGTCAGTGCATGCTCGACTAACTACAACGGTGAGCCCGAACCATGAGCAAAAAGTCTCTGGAGGACTTTTCGCGAAACGAGGAGGCCGCCGTCCGCGTCTCGCGCCGCACACTCTTTCGCTCCCCGTGTCCTCGTCGTTCCATAGTGGCTGCAAGTTCAGCGTGACGGCGAGCTCATAGTTCGATTTCGAACTGTGAGTTCACCTACAAGTATGGTCCCCGTTTCGTCATATTATTTAAGCATCATACTTGGAGAACCATGTTCGTTCCAATGAAGCTTACATTACTCTCTCGCAGTTCCCAGTAAGCTGGGAGTTAGCTGCCAGCTAACGTTCATCGTTAACTGACAGTTTCGGTAGGTTTATTACCACCCCTGATAACCTAGTTGATTGCCTTCAATGTGGCTATGTGCGGACCTCATTTTATCTTACACCCGGAAATTACAGTAAGGCCGTTTGCTGATCGGTCTGAACTTTTTATCTGGTTTGAATGTATTTTAACAGAATTTTGAGTTGAAAAATTAAAATCTTCAGAAAAAAGAAGTGTAACAAGTACAGCAAGCCTTCGTTTGGGTTACTTAATACATATAATTAAAGTAGAAAGAATGTATTCCTGTAGTGACTGCTACTATTATACATAGTTTCATCCTATCATTCCTTTATTGTCGATAGTGGAGTAAATGTGCCTTCTGAGAAAGACCGCACACTTTCCCTCTCTCTTTCTTCCTATATCTTCCCAACAATCATCTCGAGTGAAATGGACTATAATCCTTTCTCGCTTTGGATACAAATGAGCAGGAATGTTCCGTAACTCCTTCAACATGATCAATACACATCCTTTCCATGTACCACTTGAAAGCTACAGAAAATTTGTTCAAGGGGAAGTTTATAGAAGTTCCAGAGATAACATTTACTTCGTCTCCTAGACTCACATCAAGGCAATAGAAGCATAAAGTAAAGTAGGAAAACTGCCACAGATCCTTACCTGGTGATCGCTAAAACCGAATTCGAGCCTAGTGAAGCCGGCGTATTGAAGCACAGCTATCTGACTCTGGAAATATATGGAAATACACGGCCATTTTACCAGTAATTCAATTCTCATGCATGAGTAACGTCACAAAAGTTCAACAGTTGATTGAGCGGTTTGGCGGAATTCGTGCTATTACAGCGGCGCCAGGAACTGTCTAGTGCGTCGGAATAGCGTGAAACTCACTTCATTTTTGCCAATATTCATCATATTGGCTATTTTATTGAGCATTTTCATCTGCATGGCAAACGTGGCCCCGGACACTGAACCAGAACCATCCAGGAGAAATAGGACATTGAGGCGAAGGGCGACAGGACGGCAGACTGGAAGATACTTCATAGGAGTTTCCTTTTATCTAGGAAGAGTTCGGCACTCACCCTTGGCCAATTCATTGCTGTCTTCGTATGAGTAGCCAGTCGACACGAAGATAAGCAGTAGAATAGAGCAGTATCGATCGGAGCTCATCAGCTGTTCGCGATCACAATCAGCATAATCTCAGGCTGACCCGATTTTACAGCTGATAGGCGCGTCCACGAATCCGGTATAGCCAGCCGGGGCGATCTCGATTTCACAGCATAGGTGGAGAGTTGGATTCCAGGAGAGATTACTAGCAGTAAGGAGGGGAGTAAGGGATAAGATGGACAAATATGTAGAAGGAGATTCGAAGGTGAGGAAATTTAAGGCAAAACATCTTGCACCACCATAGCTGGGCCTAAAAATCCTACCATAATTCTCATTTACAAGGAAGAAAACTAAAAAAGCTTACCTTCAAAAAATCTATGGAGTTTGGAGCTCGCCACCACGCCGCCAAATCCCTCAGCCCAAGCGATAATTTTGCTCCACTCCTCACCACATCTCGTTTTCGTACCTACCGACTGAATCGAAGACGGCAGCGACAGCGCCGACTACTCGAGAGTATAGCAGCAGCGTTGAAACCACAAACCTAGGAGTTGACACCCGAATTAGGAACTGTAATATTAGCAGCTTAAAACCAGTTCGCTCACATCAGAAATGGAATTCTCCTGAGCGTAGTCGGACTTCTCGAGGATTTTGGTGCGTTGTGAAGTTCCTTTCAATTTTTGACGTTCAACGAATGGAGAGGAGCAGTGGGAGCGGTCAAGAAGTCGTGCAAATATTTTCAGTCATTGGGCCATTGTTTCCTTTCGGTGTCGTAGCTTTACTGAAAAAAAAAACATTTTAGTAAAAGAATAGAAAACAAACAGATGCGAAAAAGAAAAAAAAACATCACGGTACAATTGCCAAGAAAAGAGCAGCGCAAAAAGACTGTTGCCATACTCCCTATGGACCGTAACACACCGCATCGCTGTCGCTAACGATTTTTATGCATATTGATTATCGCTGGCTCGTTCAGCAGCAACGCCAACTTTGGTCCGCCGGAAATCAATATGCGCAGAAATCGATGGCATTGGCTACTGCGATACAAGGTGTTATAGTTCAAGGTACAGCGGTAGCCGAAGTCTACTTTAGACCCTCTCGTAGAAGAAAAAGAGCTAAACCACCATAACGAACCTGGTCTGCAGTGTTGATTTGAGATTCCAGAAATTGCACAAAAACTGGCAGCATTTTGGCTTCGATACTCGACTTCAGCGAAATTTCAGCAGCTGCAGCATCGATTTTGGCAAACTCTAGAAAATAAATAATAAGTAAGAGAAATGACTGGAACAGAACTGAAACATACTTAATTTTCAGTTATGTTGATTGCGTTGACTTCATTTTCATTGAGAGGCTATGGACGTGAATCCGGAATTTTTTGGATGGAGTATTGAAAGAAAGAGAAGCTTGTATGAAGAGCAATAAGACAGTAGACTGAAAAAAATATGAAAAAAATATTTCGGCGTAAGGCCGTCAGGAGGATCTTCCATCAGCTTACCACACTATCTTAGGATTTTTCCGGCTACACAAACCTTCAAAATAGGATATTTCTCCCAGAATCATGTGCGAATACTCACTGTTGGCAGATCCATTTGTGACGTCATGGATTTTCCAGATGACGGCGGGAAGTAGAAAAAGGTCGATTGAGAGTCAGTGGCTGATCCGTTAGTCCTTCGGCGCAACGTCTTGACAAGTAGATAGGGGACGTTAGATCTAGTCTGCCGTCTGGATTTTGTGGTGAAGTTGTGTTGTTCGAGTTCAGTTGTCGGTTGAAATGGTTTTTTCCGCGGATTTTACTAATGCGCTCATATTCTTATATGCAGGATATGAAGGGTTGATGTACAAATATGTATGTGCAGGAAACAAATAGTATATGTAGCGTAGATGATTCTTGTGTCTGTGCATTTCCGCACGAAGAAAAAAGAAGTTCAGAGGCGGGAAAGACCCTGGAAACGCGGTCTTGGCGATCCAGATACATCCTGGACCTTCCTCGTTGTGATCGGATCTAAAAATGAGTAAAAAATTAAAATTACTTTACTAAAAGTGGAAATTAAATAGCGTACCTCCGAGAAACTTGTGAAGTTCAGAACTCTTCATGACGCCTTTGAATTCTATGGCCCAGTTGATGATTTTCTCCCAATTCCTTCCACGGCTCAAGAAATATTCGCTGCCAAGAATGATGAGTCCTTGTCGTGCTCGAGTCAGAGCCGTAACGAGTCTCTGGGCTTCTTCCAGAAAATCAGACACTTTTTCACGGCGAGGACCATAGATATAGGGAAGTTCGAGCTCTGCTTTGGTGGTTAAGAGGACCACTACTTCGTTGTGGGAATTCTGAAACGACTCGACGGTGGTGTTCTCGACCCCTATATCCTGTGCAAATTCCTCCAGGCGCCGCTGCTGTTCCTTGTAAAAGTTCACAATTGTGATCTCCTTGGTTTTGAGTCCTTTGGCAAGGAGCCCGCGAATGACCCGCTCGCAGACCTCTGCCTCCAAAACGTTGAACGAAGATTTGCTCTCGGCTACATCGGAATTGCTGCCTACGACATCCACGAATAGGAACGGGATTTTCGGATGTGGGAATGGGAGCAGATCCAGTGCCAGGCGTCTTTCCCCACGAACCGCTCCATCAACCAAATTTTCCCCATATGAGACAAGACATGAGGGTGTATTCAGTGCAGGATGAGCGGTGAAAGACTTCGTCATCATGGGCGCAGGCTTCGGGTCAACACCCAGAATGACATCCAGACAGCTCCTCGCCCCGAGTAGAGTGATCTCTCGCGAATTGTTGATCCGGGTGTGAGGAGCGAACTGGAGCTGATCGCCGATGTACACCTGACGAACATCGGGCAGTCGGTTGGTGATCGCGATGAACATCGCCTCAGGAACCTGACCGGCTTCGTCACAGATCACCAGGGAAAATTTACGGGTCTGCTCCGCGAAGATCCCTTTGGAGCCAAAGACGTTTAGAAGCGATGAAGTGGTGAGGCAGAGGATGTCGGGGAAACGGACGCTGAACATTATTCGGACCATGTCCTTCAGAAGCGGCGAGACGTTGGTTTCCACGAGCTCCAGCTCCTCCCGTTCTTGGGCTGTCAGACTGACCGAGAGGCGTTCTCTGAAGCGTCTGCAGATGCTCCTGTCGGCCATGGATTCGACATCTCGGCTGAAATCATCTCCAAGGTTCTTCAGGACCTGGTCCATATCAACAGGTGTGGAATCACGGTCTTTCCAAGTGGTCCTAAGGGACACGTAACGCAAGACCTTCCTATCCTTGAACTCTTCTATCGAGCACAAGGTGTTAGCGACCTTTGCGACTACCTCGTTAGTGTCTCCTGTCAAAATTACCCTTTCTTTCTTGGACAACGCCGCCATAACCGCTGCTACAAGCGTCTTTCCGCTTCCAAAATTGGCTGGGATCCCAACGACAGGATACCCAGCACAACCTCGTAAGACCGCCTTTTGTTGCTCTCTTGTCAGGCTGATCTTCTTTCCTCCAATGGTGAGGACGACGCTACGGAGTTGTTCCTTACTCACAGGAGGTCTTTCCACTACAGGGGTAAAGGATCTCTTGGAGTAGACACCGTCCAAGATCGTATTTCCCAGTGATCCAGGATGAAGATTATCGAAGAGCCTCATCCGTACGACCGTCTCATAGAGGGGGTCCGCACTCGTGGGAAGTTTCCCTAGCATCAGCCAAACATTCACAAAACGTTCTCGTCCGATTCCTCCATAAGCGATGGCCCTGACGAGACGCTCCTGCGACATGTGGCGGGCCACAAGTGTTACTTCAAGTTGTTTTTCTTTGGGTTTATTGGAGATTTTTTCCACCATGAATCTGCTTATGATCCTCGCGCCTTTCACCCAAATCAGAACGGGTTTGCCAGGCGACCAACCGCATTCTCTGTACATATTCTGGAGGACAACTTTCAGGCGAAGGGGTGAAGCGAAAATGTCAGGGACCTGCGCGGTCACCCTGTGGATTCGTCTGTCATCGTCGAGAGACCTGCACGCTTCGAGAGATGAACAAGCCATGTTGAACACTTTCGACATCTTCTTCCTGGCATTTTCTGGACTCAATTTGTAGTTGTTGAATTTTCCGAGCCGATCGCTGAACCATCCCCTGTCTTCTAATGAGAGTTTCTTGACCATAATTGGCATAATCCCTTCATCTGGATGTGAGGGTATGAAGTGTCTGATGAGTTTGCACAGTTGACGCTCAGCGTCTCCAGAAGCGGCAGGTTCGGAGAAGCGAATGGCACAGGAGACGTTCCGTCTCGATTCTGCTAGAAGAATTTCGCCACCATGTTGAACATCGATCAGTGGAAAGGCACAGATGGACTGGTTCAGCCTGATAGCCTCAGGGGCTCCCTCGAAGGCAGCTTTGAAGCTGTGGACAGGGTCATATTTATTTTTTACTGGACTCCATTTTCCTTGAATAGACAACACTGAGCCGTAGACCTTTTCGGACAGTATCGCAGGACGAACGAAGGCGAATTGAGCAGCTCGGAAGAAGTACGCTGATCGCCTGTCGAAGGCAGTCAATCGAGGCCATCTGGACTGTCTCAGGATTCTTTCTGGGTCACCTATGGCTTCATCAGTCGGCTCAACGGTCCAAACCCACACGAAGTCCTTGATCGAGACAAGTCCAGGATTGAATCCGAGTTTGTGGCTCTGCACGTTGATCGACTTCCCGTTAAGGACTATGCAGTGGAGATCCAGACGATCCGGAAGCATCACGAAAAAGTCCTTGGCCTCCAGGATCAGCAGCTCATTCTCTCTGGATGCGTACACCACTTGATAGAGCACCGGACGTCGGCCGTCGATGGTAGGCGGCGCTAGCAGGGAAGGCATTTCGGCCATCTTTATCAACGGATATTCTCTGACCGGATAAACTCCATCCAAGAGGTCATCCATCACTTTCTGCGAATGCTCTCGGAAACTCACAGCATCCCTCAATGTCTGCAGCTCCACAACCGGCAATTTTTCCAGCCTCACATCGCATGATGTCATCCGGGGAAAAAGTGTTCGAGCGAATTTTTCGCTCACATAGCCATCACGGGGGACGTGCCCGTAGATGTCGAGCGGGAGTGTACTGTCCACTTGATCGTCAGTAAGATCTTGGAAGTGGAGTCGGCGCGGCTTCACAAGATGAGCCCATGGATGATTTATGACCGAGGACTGCCTGTGTGTGGGCTCCTTGGTGGTTCCTCTTCCGAAAGGGAATCCATTCGTGGGGCTGTCGGCTCTCGCGCCACTCCCAAACAGGTCCGATGGACGAGCGGAAGACTTAGAGGACCAATCCCCAAAGTCGAATGAATGTCGGGAATTCCTTGCTCTTTGACTTCCACTGGAGGCCGCCCTGCTAGCGTTAGGGAAACCTTCAGAAGATGATTCTGACAACGCCATTCCGAACCCTAGCCTTTCCGGAGAAGGTGATCGAGAAATGGTGATGGCCGAGCTGAATCGTCTCCAACGTCCTGCTCCGAGTGAGTGGGTGCTGAAGCGTGTTGGACGGGAGGAAGCACCCCTAAGCAAACCCATCCTTCCACTAGGTGAGGGTCTGGAAGAAGACATCCGAGGAATTGCAAAGTTCAGGATATCTGAAATGGCTATGAGCAGGAAGATTACTCTAGAAGATAGGGTAAAAAACGCTTTGCTTAGTAGAACATACCTCTTTGTAGACGTTTTCAAAGTTCTTGCACAAGCTCCAGCTGAGTATCTGCTAACAGATCCTGGAAATGTTCGTTAAAGTTTAAATAAAATTGATTTCGATCACCAGAACTGCACGAAGGATAGAGGCTGAGAAATTTTAGAAACGAAGCCCTTGTACAGGGATATGAATATGGAGGGGGCAGGCAAGAAAAAAACAAAGGAAGTAAAGATGTGCAACACCGAAATTTCAGGCTTCGTAAAGCGAAGATCTGAAACTGACAGCAAAACATTGTTTGTAGGATGGAAGAGAACGAGAAGTTCTGCAGCTAACATGTCAGAAACCCAGAAAAGACCCAATCTGCTAGGTGACGAACACATTTTATCAATTTGGTAGACGACATATCTGCCTTCGGTCGGGTATTTCACTACCAAGGCTACTTCACACTGCTGAGACCAATAGCCATTGCCGATTAATTCACTAAGACCGCCTATAATTCTGGTTATCAGCATATTAATAAATCTCAAGTGACCTTTTTCCACCGACCTGTGAACGAAAACTCAACAAAGTCATTTCGATGACACTGAATCGAAATATTCGTGCAAAGTAATTGTCATATTCATATTCAGCGTAATGAGGAACCCCAGTTAACGTGTCCTCAGCGCCCCGTGAGCTAGAAAAACGAAAAATCGATAAATCAACATTTTGTGCGTTTGGTCCCCTCTAAGTTCAGGATGAAGCGCCGTCACTGGACTTCGGGTGTGCAGGCAGGGTGCGTAGAATTTTTATTTTGAATAGATGAAAATTGATTTTGTTCGCCGCTGATACACTCCCCACTATTCCTCAAAATACAAGGGCTGTTTGAAAAGTTTCCGGAATCACCACCAAGGAGTTGTTCTTTTTCAAAAATTTCCGTGCAGTTCTGTTCGAGTGTCTTTCATCTGAATTGACTGTGAGTGTCAATTCGATCTGACAAAATCCCTGGTTCACACTCGATCCCGAACAAAGACGCAACCAAACTTGAAAATCAGAAAATTATTCCGAATGGTTGAGTTGGATTCCAAAAAGGAACTGTGATCCATGTTGAAGATTAGATTAAGCGCTACACTATGGTCACAAAAGATGCAATGAAGCGATAGATTACACATGAGGGATTGATTCTGAAGAAGAAAGTACCGTTCACTGAGGTGGAATGGTGACGACGTCTGTTTTTGGGCATCGCAAAGGATTAATGGAGAAGCCATTGCATCTGAATATTAGCCGAAATTTTTAGAAGCTCTAGCTGTGGTGACCGAGCGATACGCGCGAATTTGAACGGAAAAAAAGAATTGCCCTCCATGTCAGTATGACCGCTCAAGCAGGTGTTGTGGCACATCAAGAAAAACATGAAATCCAAAATTCCACTTCATTCAACGATATTTCTGTATTGGCTTCTTCGTACCTATATCTGTCCTAGAATCTCAACATCTTCCCGTCACATCCAAGATTCCAATTAAGAGACGACTAATCGTGGCTTTATCCGGTGATGCTGAGTACTTCAGAAAAAATCATTCCAGATAGAGATCGAAAAATTAAAAACAGACCGGACCACGTGTATTGACTTTCGAGGGGACTGAGAAATGAAATATTGATGGCACCAGAGTTGCTTTATTTTCATTGTCATTCCGGAAACGCTTCAAACCGCCCTTGTAAGCTACAGTAACCCCTTTGGAAGTTTGAGCTTCATGAAACATTCGAAGCACTCGAAAAGCGTAAACAGCCATGGTTTTCGAGAAGAAAGACGCTGAGTCACGTCGCACTGAGGAGCATGCGCAATCACTGTATTCGTTGAAAAAGGGAGAAAGCAATGCAGCTGGGAACGAAGCGCATGAGGTGGCGTGGAAAAATGCGCTGATGGCGGCGAATTCGATGCTGATGTTTTCAAATGTTGCAAGGACAGTTTTGAAGACGTCGATTTCAACGCTTTCAGATGCTTTTGAAGAAGAGAATGAGGGTGAACAAAGCTCTGAGTTGTTCGTTGGAAATTCACTGTGAAAGTCGTTGTAATATCGAAACATAGCGAGTGTAACAGGGAACTATTACTCGGAAGAGATCCTAACTGGGCAGAGAAATGGGTTTTCTGTGTGGAAACAAAAGGTACTGAGTAGCTAACTTCCATTGAGTTCTCCAGTAATGAAGGAGCCATCACAATTCATTTAAACTGAATTTCAATTGAATTCAAACATGCAGGAAAGAAGAAAATTGGTTTTAATTATGTCAGCCAATCACCGACGTTCAAGATTCCACCTTTTTTCAGGAATTTTTGCAGGCGTGCCGAGGAAAATTTGTGGAATATGTAAATTCCAGTAAAAAGTAGTAAAATGGTGCGCAATAATTTGTTCACCATATACTAATTCCGTCCATCGCCTTCAATGGCCTCTTACTCATCAGAACTGGCGCTATTGTATAAAATGAAATTCTCTTATAGCTCTTATCCAGCACATCCGAAATTTTTTCCGAAACTCTAAGGCGAACCGGGTGGACCTGTAGCATGTGAACACACATGCTGAGAGAATAGAAGGAATAGAATCGAACATGAAAGACTAGAAAAGTACAGGCAAAAATACCCCACGAGATGAAATTTTAATAAAATTATCTCTTAGATTGTATATGCAGGGTGGCCGAAAATTACCCGTGCACTTACCTAAAATTAAATAAAATTTTAGACGAGGACTGAGTTCTGGCGAACACAATTCAGATATTAAGTAGCCCTTATGAGGGCAATGCACTAGCTGTGACTTAGATTTCTATGTGTTGGCTCTCTAGAGTAGTGGACTTCCAAACACAGTCTTGCCGAACTTTTTCGTCCAGCATTGGGAATCGCCCTAGCCCACATCGTTTTCGTACGCATCGAAATTCACAGCTTGCTTACCTTTGTAAAGCAGGGCTTCTTTTCACTCCAGAAATTTGAGATCGAAAGATTCTGTTATGCTATAGCAGTAACACAAAATAGAATGCTAGTTTTGTAAGCGAGTATCGGGTTATGGCGTATTTTAGCTTCCGAGCGCATGTATCCCCGCTGATAGAGAAAAATCCAAAAACTGTTTAATAATTTTTAATCAGCAAAGGTTCTGCAAACTTCCCTTGAAATCTGGAAACAAGATGATTCACGGTAAAGTTTTAGCGTCAATAAATAGGTGCACGGGTAATCTTCGGCCACCCTGTATTATACCAGTAGTCAATACCAAGTATTATAGCAGTTTGTAAAGTGCTGCAATGTTAATTTTCACAACCACGTTTTCCACACTGCCGAATATTCCGCTTTTGAAACAAGCTATTACGTATTCATGTTTATGTGATGCCAAAAATTGGTCAAAAAGCAAATTTTAACAAGTTTTTTCTTATGAAAATCAATCTAAAAGCAATCTGCATGTTCAAGGAGCACTTCCCGCTCTTTCTTGTAGAAGGCAGTAATAGTAGAACTTCAGCAGTCCATCGTGGTTTTGTGGTCGTGAGTCGTGAGGTAAATAAATCGCCTTGTGATAAGTAAATCCTTATAGCACGAGTGAGCACGCCAGTAACAAAAGCACATCTCAAAAATTGTCAGGAAACTTGGTCAAAAGGCAGAACTTGGAAGTGAGAAAAAGAAAGAAGGGTGTGAGGGACAGGCGGTAAAACCCGTAGCTGTCCATGAAAATTCCCCTTCAAAGGTGCTGACATGGGTTATAATGGAAAATGCTGCCTTTTTAGAACAATTTTTAATGACAGTTCGGCATCGAATGGTCTCTATCGCATTTTATCCGTTATTTTATAGTGTTTCCTCGTGTACAGACTCAAAACATTTCTCAACAAAGAAGCAACACTAAACAGATTCCCAATACTTCAGAGGCCTACAGTCAAGGGCGTAAATGTCCCAAAGGAACAGCTAACTCCATGGGAGGTTAGTTTAGCAAGGATATGCGCTCAAGGAGTCTCAAGGAAGTTACTGCACCCTGAGAGAACAAGATGAACATTCAAATAAGGAGGGAACGGACTTTGGAATGACTCACACGTACCGTAACAGAACGTGGAGCCACTCCCACTTCATCGCTTCAACCATTCAGCCTTCAGAAGAGGGGGGCGGCATGTTCACAGAGGAATCAGCACATGTGCCCACTTATCGCAGCTGCATCGGCTGGCATACTGCTTTGTTACATAAACATCGATTATCGTAGCATCTTAGGGCGAAGGACAAGAGCTCGATCGCCTATGAGCGTGAAATTTTCTGCCAGCATCTTTCCAATAGTAAAAATCCCAGAAATAGGCTCTTCCAAACGTGAGCACTAGCAGCAACTCGACTATAAACGCTACCAATCGACAAGTGATGACGCTAGCTACATGTGACGAATAATATATTTCTGTCTGATTCATTTGGTGCTGTGATGAACATTCCTTGGCTGTTTGTTCCCCAAAACCTTTGGATTGTTTCTGCAGTACAAACGAGATGGAAGTGCTGTTACGACATTTTTGGGTCCCATGTACCACTTGACGTTCCTGATTGCTTACGTTTACGTAGAAACAAACTGACGCTAACATAGTCACTCTGGGAACCACGACAACTTCAATTTTTTGGACTTCCAAACTTTATCTGGTAAATTCTGGCTGAGGTTCATGAGCTCGCTTATATTTCTTGCAAAGCATTGGTAAAATGGCCTGCTTACGCCAGAGTCCCGGAAAATTTTCACTTACTTTCCTGCCGCCTTCCACTTTTTCCCGGAACTCGACCGAAGCCTCTGCAAACCACCAGAGATGTTGGTTTAATTTATTGGTAACCAATAGGTCCTCTTTGGTTTCCATCATTAATTACGTCTACGGACATCTAATATCCTCATTCCTGGCCAATCACGGCGGGCGCGTGGAGTGGTCTTTCTTAGGATTCTCTGTATGCACTACGTTGAAAGACAATCTATTTGCTCAAATGAACGGTTTCAGGTCGTCAGAAGAGTCTCAAAAGAGTTCTATGGATATGCTAAAAGTGTAAAGTACTTTTAATCTTGAGTAGGAGAACACCCTGAAGGACTGCTAGGTCTGAGCGATGCAGAAGCTCGGCAGCAGAGAATCCGCAGATAACCTCATCCAGAACCTTTCTGTTGCAGATTTTCTGGTTTAATCAACCTTGGTGTTCCTTCTGGAAGTTCCACGCTTGTCTGGATAGGGTTCTGCGATCAAATGTTTTGTAATCACTGCAGCTTGCACGAGGCCGGCCATGCCCAGCAGCAAGCTGGGTACTAGATGTCCCGCAGGCGGTTAATTACATTCATCCCACAATATTTACATAAAGTTGAATCAGTCTATGGTGGTATATATGGAACAAATGTATAAATAGATATCTAAAGAGGCAGCTGTTGGATAAACGTTATTACTGTAATACAGCCTAACGGCATGTTGATTCAAGAAAGGTCGGAGCAGGCCATCAGATCGCTATTCTTCACCACAGTATTATCAGCTTACTGATTGTGAGTAGGGAAGGACACTAGGGGGGCCTACAATTCGTAAAAAATGTGTACTGCCGTATGCAGTTTCTAGTGCTGATCTTAAATCCGTTTCCTTATCTGCTGCTGAGCTCTCTGTGAAGAGTTACATGGCATAATTTCGGCTTATCTAGACCGATCAATTTTGAGTTTCGCGTTATATTCTGCACAAAATATGCGCGGAAACTATTTCAAACTTTAATTGAATTGAAATTAATCATTTCCTCCAAAATTTTCTTAGATCCAGATAAGTTTATCATTTAGCAGGTTATATCCAGGAAGCTAAATTCTGCCTGCCTTGGGCAATCTGAAATCATGCCACGTAACTCCTCACAGAGGGTTCTGCAACAAAAAAGCAAAACGGATTCGAGATCAGCGCCACAAACTCTATATGGTGGTATATGTTTCATTACAAGTTGTCGGACCCCACCCCCCTAGTATCCTTCCTTGGTGAGACAAAACCTGTGAGTTACTCAATTTCACTATACAACAAGATGCTTTTTCATTTCCGCCTTCGGCTTCAATGCATCTTTTCCGAATCTAGAAATTTACTGATGGCCTGAGGATAATTTTATCATGTATTATAGCCCGATCGCCTGGATACCTCCTCAAACTTCTACACAACGTTCTCTATGAGAGTGCAGCTCGGGCATTTGTGCATCAATACTTCTTACCTCCTTCGTTTCTTAGTACCTTTGGATCAACCGATTTTCTATCATCGGTATGCCTCTCTTCACCTATTGAAGCTCATCACCAAGAAAACACTGAGAAGACCGACATACATCATTTCTGGATCCACTAAGTGTTGGGCAGGTATCCGTCTCGTGTATTTAGTGCTGTTTTTCTTTCTTCCTGTCGAGAAAATCTCAGGCAGACGGGTACATTTTAGTAAAACTGTAGATAATAAATTTGCATTTCTCGATACATTCTTTTGTGATAATCTTATGGACATCCACAATACATTAACATCAAATCTACTTCCGAATAGTGTAAGGTTCTCGCCGGGTTTCCCACCCTTGACGTCAATGGCTAGGCAAGGCAACCTTAACTACGATCAAACAATCGTCGTCGATTTCTACGAAAAGCTGCCTCATGATGAAGTCGACAATGATAATGAAGTCACCGGGAAGACCTGCAGTAGGACGATGGAAACCATTTACAGAAATTACAGGAATGTCAACGAGTATGCTACTCAAGCAGTTTCTGCGTGATATCGAGCGAACCATGATTGTTCCCGTCTTGACGTCGATGAACGACACAATGTAGAGTCTTTTCAAGTTTGATAGTCACCGCTCTCTGGATATAGTCCTGAAAAATACACTATAGGATATTCTGTAGAACATGAGCACGAAAACACCGCGAGACATGGATAACTAGTTCACTACACAGGTGAAGGGAAGCGAAAGGGAGGTAAACCCCTGAGCAAAAATTTGAACAAAAAGAAAACGTCCACATGCCGAATATCCGACCAGCTATCTGCAGCTTTCACCCGTCGTTCATTCCTTAAATGTTCTCTATGGACATGTGTCGAGCACGTGCATATAACCAGTAGTGGTCGCACAAACGGACACGATTGTAGGCCTTCTGCAAGATGTGATTCGATGCCAAATAAGGGCCCTACCATCCAATTTCCTTTCTGGATTTCAGTCAACATGTCATCAGTTGATACACGCGTGTATGTGTGTGCTAATTGTAGCTGCACAGTTCGTGTTACTCGACTTCAAATTTCAAGCCAAGCAACATTCAATTCATCGGCATGTCCTTCCTAAACACATGTGTAGGGCTTCACCGCCGGGTTCTTTTAACCGTTTCTGGATAACTTGACTATCTTTGAACCCAAGATCGTGAATGATTAATCCTGTTTCTCTTGCCTGCAAGCAGATCCCTTCCAAATCGGTCGATTCCAAGGAGCGTTTGGGTCCCATCGAAAAAGTGGTGTGGCATATGATGCCCGAAGATGATGCATAAAGAAGCGGGTGACTATTGAACATTTCGACCACTTTATCTTTCCAGTAGCAATGAATAAACGCTAAAAAGTATTTTAAATGAAATTTTTGTTCAGGTTTGAAAAATGGAAATTTTGAGGTCAAACTGTGAGTTGAGATATGTACTCCAGGAAGATTTTGAGAGATTTTTTCTTTCAGTGTAGAAGGTCAGTTGTTGCGCTAGTTACAAAATCCTCGCCCATTTCATCATATGATGTCATTTTGGAGCAGTTACGGTAAAACCACTTCTACATACTCTGTTCATAATTTCAAATCCATAATTTTAACAGCATTGAAGCATCAAAGACGTCCTGATTTCAATTATTGGAGTTTCTCATGTTATTCACCTTTACTGGTTACAGAAGTGCTGCAAACGCTCAGTAGTCACTCGGGTGTGTATCATCGTGAGGAAAAACGGGGTGTGGTTTTGCGATTGGTTCGTTCAAATCCTCCTCCCGCCCTCAACGGTTGCCTCGTTCCCTTCGAGCGCGATTCCACTATAAACGACTGGTGTATGACTCGCTATACCTGGAAAGGGGGCCGAGCTCTACGACTGATCGGTTCACCCAATCGGCCAATTGCAGGGCTCGTCAGCGCCGTCCATTCCAGGTATAACGCTCCACACTCCATGACTGTGCAAAATTTGAATGCGACCGAGGACGAGTTGATCGTGGAGGGCGGCAAGTCTCCGCCTCGTTTTCCCTCATGATGATACACACCCTAGTCACTCCCTTCCGTTTGAGTGCGCGTGGCTGCCAGCAGAAGCTGCATAGCACCTGCGTACCCATGGGGCATCGTTAGTCACGCCCATTTTTCGACGAGACCCAAAGGCTTCTTAGAACTGACCAATTTGGTAAGGATCTGGTTGCAGGCGAGAGAAACAGAATGAATCAATCACTGTAGAGCGATCTTGGGTCCAAAGACAGTCAAGTTATCCAGAAGCGGTCAAACGAAATTGGCAGACTGCAATGGATCCTGTTTCCAAATTTAAAGTAGCACTTGTCGTTCTATTCTTTTGGTCTAACACAAGTTTTGAGGGGACATTTAGCCCATTAAGAGAGCAAATGAGGAGAGTTTACTCCAGATTCTGTTTAGCCAGTATACCACGGAGAAGAAGCAACGTCAAGAGGAATCGTATAGTGAGGATGACTGTGGGAGCTTAATTTAATTTCAAGAAGAGAAAAACATGAAAAATGTGGAATGTGAGAGAAGGGAAGGGAAAAGAAGAGAGGAGGACTGTAGCCGGCCAGTGAATCGAAGGAGTCGGTCAAGCGTCCTCCATCAGATTCCACTAGTGATCAGCAACGATCTAATGGCCCTCTTATTCGGCCGGGATATGCGGGAGTGTAAGTGAAAATTCAGCCATGTTTGGACGATGTTGCTCCGTTGGGTGCCATCAAATAGCATTCAGTAGTGTCGTTACTAACTGCAGGATAATGGAAGTATTATACAAACCCAACCGGTGGATTTCGTTCAGTGTATCACGGTATTGTAAGATTCCTGCCGGGTTCCGTCTTATCAAGATAAGTCAATGGTAATTTGCGAGTTTCTTCACGGCAGAGAACCTTAACTTTTCTAACCTCCGCTAATTTTAGATTGTCATTTGCCGACCTCTAACCATGGGCCGTTTCTCGACTCGATTGGCTCATTTATGACGCAGAACCAAGCGGAGCCCGGTGAGACAAGATTTTTCAACTTCTGATAACACTCTGCACCGGCGTTATTCCAAAATTCCAATTTTCATTGATATTCACTTCTGGTATAAAAGAAAGGAATTTGAAGTTTATTGATCTACCACAAAAGAGAGAGAGAAGTATGAGGAGAAAAGGAAGAAGGAAAGCGAAAAAAAAGGAAGAGAGGCAGATCACATCTTCAGCGTAGGGCACGGCGACTCAACCCACAATCGTTTTTTGATTGGGGTTTAAATACTGTCCATCGCTTCCGGCTGTCCCATTTCTTCGTTGCCCTTAGATTTCCGTGCGATGCGATTTTTTATCTCGATTCACATGTCCTTCCTTGACCTGTGGAATGATTGAGTATTCCAGTCATGGTCGTACAGTATTCACGGTGTCCGGATGGCATATTCAAGCTGCGAAGATGTCTGTTTAGTACGGTTCCATCGATGATATTCGAACACATGTATGCCAATAATGACCGTATTTGTGCCAACTCGGTCCCGAGGCAGTTTGGTAAAACTTGCAAAAGTGAAGAGGTGTGGAGTTTCAGCACATTTATCTCACAGAAGATTTAGAAAGGGTTTCCTGAGGGAAACGGTCTATTGTGTACACAAATCTCCTGAGTTCTTAAGCTCTGAGGGTCCAATAGTCCAGTTCAGAGCTTCGAATATTTACGCAATCAAGGAAGTTTATCTAATGACGATCCAACCAACGAGAAGAAGTGACGGCGTGCGTTCCTCTCACTGTTGCGCTTCTCACGCTTAAAAAAGGGTTTCAACTTGTCCGTTACACAATAATCCACTCCAGGGATTTATTATCCTAATGACAGAAAGGAATATAATGAAGTGAATGATATTTACATCCGCAGGAATAGAGGATTGTGGCAATAAAGGTTCTTCGGAATAAAGAAACTGCCTACCCATACGAGCGAACCTGGAAATTAGAACAGTGGTCGGGGGCGTTGCTCCCCTGCCGATGTCGAAGGCGGTGTTGTGGAACACCGTCAAGAAAAGGGAGAACGAGACGGATTCGAGTGTTGATGAAGGTTGTCTGGGTTTCCCAGCTATCTGTGTCCGTCTCCTTACTGGTTTTTAAACTCCACCGTTCCACTTCTGAGGACTTCAATTGAACCACCAGAAGATCAAGATCTACAGAAGATCAAATGTGATGACCTTTGTCATATATAACATCTTCGGAGTACTGTTATCAAGGCAGGGCCTGCCTCAAAAAGGGCCTGCCTCGACGGTTGAGCAGTTGTGTATACTGATTGCAGCTTACGATTAAAATGATAGCTGTATGCGGATAGTTCGCTCGAAGCTCTCCGTGGATTCCCACATGATTTTGGTGTTTTTATTTACGACTTCACCTTAAGACGAGGCTACAAAAGCGGTATCCGCCAGGAGCGCCTCTTCCATATGATATATCACAGAGGTTTGGTCTTTTTCTTGCCAAAAATTACAGCGAGTCAATTGATGTATCCCGTACAGAATGCCATATTGCAATGTCGCCTCACTATTCTTCCAGAGATTGCAATTAGGGTTTACATGAAGAATTTCCCACATCAAAAATCACATAAACATACGCCTGAAAAGAGAAATTGAAGAGAAGTTGAAGTGATGAGTTATTATAAGAGGTTCTATATTCTTGAACGTTTGGAGAGAAAGGTTGCTGGGTTTGTCTCCTTTTTCAGAAAACACCACTTTATATTCCGTCTCATGGTTCCAGCACTTTTGCCTTTTTTGGCATAGGAATTCCATTCGCTGTTTTTGGATGCTGAAAAAAATTGTTTGGCTAATTCAGCTTTAGGTGCGACCGTGGTTCCTTCCGTGATTAATGGCGCTATCTTGAATTTTTTCCCCACACATCATCTCTAGTGGTGACCATAAATAGAAATAGAATAGAAAACCAGAAATATAGTGTTTATGGTGTATTGGATTTTTTCAGTAAAAAAAACACACGACTACTTCCAAATATGATCGGAAAAGGATTGGGAAGTCATCCGGAGAGCAGTGCCATACATTACTTATTGATTCTCGTCAACAGCCTTTCCCAACCAATAATCTCCTCATTTCCCTGAAATATACTCAGCATTTACTGTCTGTTCATGGATGTGACTGGCACATCCTGCACATCCTCACAGGATGTGCCATGGCAAAACTAGTTCTGTGAATTTTATTCCTGTTCGAGAAATTATAGACTATCAGCGCATCTAGGGTACGGATAAGTATTCATCACCTTGCATCATAAAATGCAAAAACATATTCTGGTACATTCAGTGCACAATGTCAAAGACTATTTTGAAAAAGTATGAATAATATCACTCGGTTTACATCGCAAACATTTATGTATCTGTATATCTGTACATAAATAAATGTGAAAGTTTGCAAATATGTGTGTATGTGAGTATACATATATGTATGTAATGAATAGAAATCGCGGAGAATGAACCGATCCGACCTACTCTGATAACTGTGCAGGACACGAACGCAGACTAAACGGCGTAATGGTTCGAGTAGAAACCCCGCAGCAACGGTTGCCAGTTGGTGCCATCCTCCTCTTGACGGCTGCCATCCCTCAGCAATTGCTGCTAAAGGGTCGACAGCTTGAGCAACAATCGAGGGGAGGATGGCAGCAACTGGCAACCGTTGCTGCGGGGTTTCTACTCGAACCATTACGCCGTTCGGGCTGCGTTCGTGCTGCACAGTTATTAGAGTAATTTTGCGTGTTGGTTCGTCATGGGCCGGCGGAGGTTACAGGCTACTTTACACTAGAGACTATTGGTTAGCTTATCGATTTTATTTATTCTTCGCCATTTTTGCACTTGGACTGGCGAGGACATGTCCACTAAGGTTCCTCGATACGTTGAGCAAGTGACAACCATCCTGTGAAAACATCGATTTATTGTCTTTATCGATTTTTCGCTATTCTTGCTCATGGGGGGGGGGTGTGAAGAAGACATGTCCGTTGCGGTTCCCCAATGTGCTGAACACGAACATAACGAACATCTGCACGGAATATCGACTTATTGATTTTATCGATTTTTTTACTTCCACTTGGGGACAGGTATGTTATCATATAATGTTGTCAGATAATGATCCATCTGAATCGTAGCATCATTTGTGGTCAGTACCGTCGGTGCCACTCCACTTAGTTCACTTCGAAAATCCCTGGTTTTCATACCAGAGTTGTCAGATATCTTGCTGAGGAAGACTATCAAAGGAACTTTGGCTCGTCCTGTGGTTGACCTCAAGTTGTTGTAACAATTAGGAATGTCGTCGTTAAGAAAAAGCTACATAGCAATCCAAGGTGATACAATGGCTATGAATTCATAGTTGTTTACATACTACATATACTATACGTGGCATCGGGAGTTTTGCAGCTTTTTCAGGTCAAAGAAGCGGAAACCTTCAGAAACAAAAACAAGGTCTTATAAGGACGAATAAAAAGAAACAATACAAACATATGTGAAACAGCGGACAGTTTGAGTTGAAAAAAGGTAATTAACAAGTGAGAAGGAAGGAAAGGGGGTAAACAGATCATTACGGGGTAACATAGGTGGAACTAAGTAGAGTGAACGAATTTCTATCCTAGGGAGTACTTGCAAACAAAAGCATTTGGTTAACAGACCAACACAACGTCGTGCTTGTCATATTACCGGAGTGCTGCTATCTCTGACTGTGGTTGGGTGCTTCTGTACTAAAAAGTATATACAGATATGGATATGATTGTGGGTGCTGCCTCAATGACTCATGTCACCATCTTCGCAAGTGCATCACCATGGATCGAGGTGGAAATGAGCAGATGTAGCTGTAATTTCTGTGGCGTTGTTTCAGCTTTATTCTATGCGACGTTTTCTACATCGAACTGCTTGAATCGAACAGAGAAGCCAGTGCCTCGCTGACTGACATTACTAAAATCCACCGTACGCGCGCGCGTTACTGGAACCCGACTGGCTCAGATGCCTCGTGGTGTAGAGAAAGTGGGTTTTTCACTAGTATTCTACTATTCTACCCTTATATTCTCCTACCACTCGCTAGCCTTCAAATCCTAGGCACTATTTGGCTAGCATAGTTCCAGAAATATCAAAATCAAAAAATTTTGCTGAAATTCCGCCTGTAAGAGTTATTCGACGAGTCGATCACGAAAGTGATACCCATTTTGTAGCATAAGGCCATTTTATACAGTTATGGTAGGTTCATTGTAACGAAGCGGAAGACAATGCTAATTTTGTATAGAATGGACAGTGTCTTGCCAAATAAAATTGGTACTCATGATAATCATGTCAGATTAACCCATTTTCTGAGGAGTTATTCTTAAAGTACAGCCCACAACCTCACAAATACAGGGTTGCGGTTGCGAAATGGTATGAGTTTCGCGATCTGCGCATCGAGATTCCCCCTTAGCCAAAGTTTGGTCAAAAACAGTGATTCTGATATTTTTGGGACAGAACTATAGTAACCAGCAGTTGAATACTAGCGAGTAGTAGGAGAATGTAAGGGTAGAATGGTAGAACACTAGTAAAAAAAGCCACCGCATACGGTGGATTTTAGTAATGTCAGTCAGGGAGACAGTGGCTTCTATCGAACAGTACCTTAGCTGCATCCTGCCGAGATGATTTCTCGCCAAATGGCCAGGTGATTCTAATTTCACAGCACCTTGCCTCGAGCCAATACAGCTTCAAATTCATCCAAATTGCTGAATTACCAGATTTGTCAGGGATGATGAAGAGCTATTAGAGCGGTACGTATTCAGAACCTCGAAAACAAATTGTCAGCCTAGCTTTTCTCCGGAACAACTTGCAAACAACCTTTTAACTAGCAAATCGTTTCGGACAAATTTGACACCACCACGCCATCAAAAAGGAAGAGCCAAAACAAGTTGAAAATAAGCTTTGGGGGAGCAGGTTCCACATGCGATTAGAAACTCGCTCTCCAAATGCTTGTCAGCAGGTTGGTTTTCGGGTTCTGAGTAGTACTAGATGCTTGATCAGTCACTGTAGTGTACGGAACTTATGCCTTCAAAAGCCACTATGATTCCAAATTAAAGTCAGATGCATGGCACATTGTAAAAGGGATTGATTAACGCTGACCACTTCATCCATCATAGTTTATTAACGGATTTAACGTTTCCGAACACCAACGAAGACATCGCCGTGGCACCTTGCGCATTCAAATAATCGATATTCGCGCCGTCCCGACGGCAGCGCGAATTTAAACACGCGAAAGACGCTGGCATTTGTCGCTCAGCTGGGAAAGTACGGAGAAGTCACAGTTGCCTGTCACATTGTCACATCCACACATCAGCTGTCACATTTTATCTCTAAGTGGCTCGAATTCCCTTGAAATATACGTGCCTTACTGCTTAGAGTCGGCATCTTGCACTGGAAATCTCTACGGACGTTTGCATTTTGATATTTATTCCTTCCATCATAATTCATTCGGCCACATACCCTTCACCCTCATATATTGGTTGTGAGTCAGCTCCGCAATGGCAACAATCCTTTCCGACGGCGTCTGTTTGTTTCCTACCCTCCTTGCTAGGTCTACTCCTTTGTTTCAGCGTTCAATCGCCAAGTAAAGGTGTTAGCCACCTACACCGGCGTTTTTCATGGAGAAGTTCTACACTCCAATGAAAACACCATCAGCGAGATCAAGAAGAAAAGCCCTCTCTCCAGTAGTCACGCAGGTGCCGCGAAAGGATTCCAGCTGCTCTTCTCCTTTCAACGTAGTTTTCTTTCTTGGTTTAGTCTTGGAAATTTAGGAGGTTTTCCTCTATACCTCTTTGTATTCTGTTCGTTTAATAAAGCAAATGCTTGTATTACAGGTAGTCGAGCTTGATATGGACGAAAAACAATTGAGGGCTCATGTATTAGAGCAGGACACTACAATTAGAGAGTTACAGAAAACGATAAAGGTAGTATTAGTGACTTTCATTTGATTTCTCTACCACAATTTTTTTCGTTTGTTTCTAAGGTCTTTCTGTGTTTATTTTCCTTTCAATTTTTTTTCGCATGATTTTGGTAATTCCTCTATTTCCTTTCAAACTTGTACACCTTCAGTGAAAATCCTTGTCTTTTGGTGCCAGGCGGTTGGGTATATCCACAATGTACGGATAGATATATTCAATCGTTCCATATTCAACAAATTTCAGTGAATCTCTACCAAAATAGGCAGTTTTTGTATTTATTCTCTCTTGTTTCTTAGCTGCTTAGCCAGAAAATAACCGAAATATTGTGCCGATTATCATTTCCGAGTTTGTGAACAACGTTATCACTTGCTGTCAACTCTACCCTTGTTTACCTCATTTGTTTATGTGCACAGATAGTTCATTACTATCATGTGAATTTCTGTAGCTTACTTGCTCTAACTTCAGTTTTTTTATCATTGGGAAGATCAGAGCGGTCTTAACACAGTTAGATCTGCTAGTAACAATATGGCTAGACTGTTCAGAATAATTACACGACCTCTCAAAGTCTGCATTATCCATGTGTGTGAAATTCGCAGCTAGATTTTTGGAACACCTCTGTTTTCCACAATAAAGGTTATCGATTCAAACAATCGATCTTTATTTACTCGTAGTTCTAGTTTTGGTTGCAACTTCTTGTGCTTTTTCCCTTCTATAAAACTTATGAAGTTATTATGATAAGAGAAGAATTTTGAATTTTGGTTCTCCTCACTTCTGTTTCGTTCCGATCACTTTATGGAAATCTGGTTAAGGGTGTGGTTATGCCCGGAACCACCAGTAGTTAAAAGGCCGCATAATTTAAAGAAAAAGATAAATTACATCAGAACCTCAACCTGCTTTAAGCCTGTGAGTTACTTTTCTACATCTTTCCAGAAAATGGAGGAAGACATGGGTTCTAGGATGAATGAGAGCATCCTTATCGAGACAAGTAATCGTATCAATGCCCATGAGTCCCGTATTTTCCAGTGAGCTTTTGATTTTGTTTGATTTCATTGTCCGACATATGATATTCTGAGTACTTCTAGAAAAGATATTGCGTTGTATGAGCACGATCTCAAAGAAACTAAGGAAAACCTGAGAGCGTTGAGGCTCGATTTGTCAACGGAAGTGAATAAGCGCATGGCTGCCGTGAGTTGTTCTTTCTCAGCATGGGTCTGCTTCGATCCGTTTTGGACAATATGCATTGGTTCTTGGCTTTCACATTAATGCAGGTTTTTTTCTCTAACTGTAACAACATATAGGAAGTAGCATTCCAGGAAGACGATCTTAGACGCCGTTTGATAGAAATCGAGGAGCTAGAGCATAAATTGAAAAATGCCAACGATGCTACGAACGTGCTACAAGAAAAGGTAAATGGGGAATCATGTGTAGATCCTGTTGCTAGCAGCTCATAGATAAGTATGTAAGGTAATTGAATTTTGTGCTTATTTTCAGCTCGTTGACAAGGATCAGATGATAACACAGCTTGGGTCGGATGTCAGTTCTGCCAAGTTCGAAATCTCCACATTGCAGACGAGGTTAAGCAAGGTAAGAAGTTATACTAAAAACATATTTGGCAGTCATCTGAAATTTTTATAAAAATTACACTTGTTTTAATCATTTTAATCATATTTCCATCAATATAATTTATTTCATAGTGATTTGCCTATCTGCGGTTTGTGGTATGAGAGCGACCAAAGATATCTTGAATCACTGCTCTTGAAGGCCTGCATTTGTTTGAAAACTCAAAAAAAAATCTCATTCACTGGACCATCGCAATATTGTTATGGAGTGTTTCTTACTAACTAATGCGTTAAATTCGGTTCTTGACCGTCGACCAAATACGTCAGCTGATTGTGTAGATGTCATGGTCGAATTTCGTTGGAACAAATCTTTTAGTGGTACCGCCACCATGCTATGATCCTCGCGAAATTCCCATTTGGATTATCCTTTTATCCTTTTGATATTCGTTCATTTAGTTCGATATTTGTAAGACTAACCCTCAAAATGTTGTTATCGTTGTTAAAGAAGTGATATTGCAGTCACGTCAAGATGTCGAAGAAGCTCGAGCTAGGAATAAGGAGCTTTCTCTGGAGATTGCTTCACTGAAAGTCGCTCTAGCAGAAAGTAAAGAAGAACTCCGACGAAACATCGAAGATGTTAAGGATCAAAAGGAAAATATGACGAAAAGAGAAATTGAGGTGCGGTCTGAGTACTACCTTCCTTATTCTTTGCTCAATTCATTTTTCTGATTTCTACAATACTGATTTTTCCTTTAGCAGTGCTTGTTTTTTTTTCTTCATTTTGTGTTATCGCAGTAGAGTTACTGGGCTCCATACTCTTGTTCAGTAGTCGATGTTATTACTTTTTGAAGTGTTCCATCTCTATTAAAATGAAATACTGTCAGCTCAACGTATCTCTTGTCAAAAAATAGTTTTCTCCCAATCCGCTCTTTTTTCTGTTCCTTACCACCTGCACTTATTTGTGCACGTTCCTTCTCCAAGCCTCTCCTAAGGTGCTTTCAGTTGCGACGAAGTCTCGAAACGAATTTCGTTAGTCATAACATCTCCACCTCGCACAACCTGCTCAATGCGTTCCAGTCACTCTCTTCTCAGCTGGTCACCATGCAGAAGACGCAATTTACCGCAGAGGTAATGTGTTTTCTCATAACCAAATCGTTGAATTGTTGTCCAGTGTGAGAAATGTTGCTGGTTGTGCGTTATAATTCTCGCTGAAGACAACCTATCCAACTCAGTGAGCCTAGTGAACGGATTGGTAGGTCAATGATCTTCAATGACTGCGCCAACCTTGTTTGGAATGCGATCAATATGATCTCTCGTAGTGTGTAACCTGAGGACAGCTGTACTAACCTCGCACCCTTTTACATGTATCCCTAGGATATAGTACTAGCAACACAGTCTCTTTTGAGCGTTGGCCGCGTTTGCACATGTCTGCTGGATTTCTAGCCTTTTCTGTCCTAATTTCGATGCCAGTTGCTTTCTAATGAAGGTAACTATTTCAGCAAGCAGCTGAAATTCAGCTCAGAGTTGGGGAGTTATCCGCAACCAATAAGTTTCTTGAGGAGAAGGTCATGGAATACAAAGAGAAGGAGGATACATTATCAAAGGTATGTTATCTTCACCAGCTCTTTTTTTTTCTTTCCTTAACTTTGAGATTCTTGAATTTCCGGCTTATCGGTGGGCATTTGGTGAAAACGGTCCTTAGCCTAAAATCTAGCAAAGAATAATTTTTCCCTCTTCAGTCACTTCTTGGATTTGGTGCTACAGAGTAGAGAAAAACATTAGCTGCCAAGCGAATGCTATCAAATTTTCTGATGCTTGTTGTTGTTGTTGTTTTATGCAGTAGTACTCTCTTGTACATGTAACGTGGTCTTGTAGATGTAACGTGATAACGTGAGGTATAGTCGAGAAATCTTGTAGTTTTATTCGTACGATACCTAATTTCTTTACTGTGGTTCATTTGCCGATGATCTTCTCGATTTCATTTTCTGAAATGTCGAAATTATTGAAGAATCAGTGTTCTTTCTGATTAATTCGATTCCCCCACTTCCAATCTTATCAGTTCGGAAACACGGTCAGTTATGATAATGAGGCGCACGGATTAAAGTTGTTTTGATAAGGATCAATGTGTCCACAAGTGTTTCAAATTGAGATTTTTCCTTCCATTTCTATTCGCCATTTTTATACATGTTTCCTGTGATGATTTGTAATAATGAAGCTTTTTAATTGCTGCAGCAACTCACGGAAGCGCGAGACAGTGCAGAAGCTGCCAAGGTAGAACTTGCCGCATTGCAAAAGAAGCTTGTTGACATAGAAGGAAGTTCATCCCTAACTCATCAGTATTTGCTGGAGGAGTCAAATAAGGTTAGTTCTCCTCCCTAACCCTTCATCGGGGTCTAACATTTGCCTGTAGGTTTTTTTTCAAGTGGATATTGTTGTACTCATTGAGAACACAAATTTATTTTTATAACTACACAATTTTGCGATTTTATAACTTGTAAGTAGCGAATTTTATCATTTTTTGGGGATAATCTGTTAGTCCTCACCATTATTGTAATCATCATTATAATAGTTATTTTAGAAATTTCTCTTGATATGAACTTTAGATCGATATGTGGTTGAACTTTTGATCTAGAACCTCATCACGCAACATTCTCAGCGCGTTCGATATCATCGCCGTTCAGAGATGTTGGGAATGTTGATTTACTACCTAAGCACTTATTTAGATCAAACAGCAAAAAGCGGATTTGCGGTGTGAACTGCTAGAACTTCGTCGCGATTACAACAGGCAGAAAGAGAAATTAGAGAAGGTTGTCTTATAGAGCTCTAGTGGCTGTTGCAATTGTGAATATTGTCGATTTCAGTTTGAAAGTAGCAAAATCGACGAGGAAGAAGTGGTCAAACTTCGTTCTGACCTGGAATCGCATCGTACTAAAGAGGAGAACTTGCAGAAGGAGAACTCGCGATTGACAATGGAGTTACGCAGTGCTGAGGAAAAACTGCGGCAAGTAGAAGAAACCGTGAGTAGCTCTAGCTCAAACAGGTTAAACAACTCTACATCACGAAGCACATTTCTCGGTTTTCAGCTGAGATCGACACGTCACGAGGTTGGAGAGCTGACTGTTGAACAAAAGATCAACCAGGAGCTTCGTGAAGAGTTGAAGAAGGCGGAAGCCAAGATGGTCGAGCTCACAAATACGTTAGTGATAGTGGACAAACAATGCGAACAGTTCAGGGTAGGTTTGCCTTCTGTAGATTAAATTTCAGCCCTTTTCTCTGCTCAACGTAATCATATAGTACAATATATCTGTCTCTTTAGGAATTAAGAAAGCGTGCAGAAGCTGGAAAGCAAAAGGCTCTGAACGAGTGCGCCGATGTGACTGTTAGGGTGAGTGGGCCTAGAAGCAATCATTGAACTTCTCAACTTCAAATAAAATTTTAGTGTGAGCTTCTATCATATGTACACTTTGCTGTTTAGCTGAGAGAGGCTGAGCGTGAGCTGGAACGTCAACGGGTATCTGAGGTCGAGGTGACACAATTGAGAGCTGAAAAGGATCGCTTGGAAATGAAGATTCGTTACCTCAATGTAGGTTCAGTTCTGATGGAACAGTGTATTAACACGCATGCAGTTTCCTTTCCTCGTGAAAATGTCTATCACTGTCCTTCTATTTTGGTTAAAGAGTTGTTTCAGGATGAACTTCGTGAGACTCATAATGATTACCGAGCTGAACTGGCCCAACTTGCGAAGCAAATCAGTGAGACGAAGTGCAAGGACGCGACAGAGAACGAGCACTATACTGTGAAGGTACATAAAGCTATATATTATTAGGAAATCCATTTACTAACTGGTTGCAATCTCAAGAATCCCGTCCATCTTGTAGCTTTGTTATTTCGAGTGGAAATTCATTCATCACATGGAAATTACTTGCACTTCAGAACTCGTTCAAGTTGTTGATGTTGTTTCTAAAAATTTAGATCGACGAGTTGAAAAATCAGCTGGCGCAGATTGAGAGCAGTTCTCGCAGTGCAAAGAGGCAAGTCGAGGAACTGAAGCAGGACAACCAGAAACTGCAGGAGCAGGTACTTCTTGTTGTTCTCCAAGTCTGTCATGGTTAAACAATCTGTATGCAGGATATTTCGTAATCAATTCTTCCGGCCATTTGGATTAGTTTTTGATAGAAATGTTTTTGTAGCTGTGCGGAACAAAAATTGGCTATTTTATGTCTCTTCGAATAGAATCTACTGCATAAAAGCACCAAGAGACCATTCTTGACTGATGATGTTTCAAGCGAGCGTGCTCTTAAATTTTTCTATTTTTCTTCTTTAAGTGATGGATCTTTTACGATACATCGCCACATCATAGTCTATTTTTCGTATATGGTGATATTCGATCTTCGGAGTACCTATACTCTAGCAGTAGTTGCACGCAAATTGAAGAATGAAATACCAGGAGAATCTGCATTTAACAGTCATGATTTTGAACTATGAAAATTCGCATGGTACTGCTCAGACAGTGGAATTAATGCATTATTCGTCGACATATTCGAAAAGGTAGATTTTCAGCTGGCTGCAGGAGTGAAGCGTGAACAGGAGACGACGGATGAGAACAAGAAGTTACGCGGAGGTCTGACTGATGCTTTGGTAAAGATAGACCACTACAAAAAGGAAGCTGAACGTGTGAGAGAAACGTGCCAGGAGATGGCTGAGCAACTAGGAATTAACGAAGAGCGCATTGTAGGTTTTCTGTGTTTCAACACATGCAAAACCAGTTATGATGAAGTGATTTCTTTTAGAGTAAGCTGGAAGAAGAGGTTATTAACTTAGAAGAAATGCTCCGAGAAAAGGAGAAGCTTGAAGCATACCTTCAAAGTCAAATCAAGGCGAGGGATATGCCTAAACTGAGCAGAAGAAGCACTCTTCTTCGGACACCTACTGATAGTTCACTGGTACAATAACTTTCCCTTTGGTAGTGCTGAAAAGCGATTAATCCATATTCAGGAGATTATTGATCCAGTAGTAGTGGAAGAGCTTGAGAATCAGAAGTCCAGTCTGCTCAAGGAATTAGAAGAGAAGAAGAAAGGTATGTTTGAATTTCAGGATTTCTTTATTCTTGCTTAAGCAATTTTGTTTTCAGAGCTAATTTCGCGGAAAATGATGCCACCACCCCTGCCAAGAGATCATCGACAACAGCCTTCAGCGCCCTATAGTAATACCCTGACAAGACACCCCATGGCTGGATTGCAGTCGAAATCCGTTGCCGAAATTCGATACACCGCTCATCAACAGAACAGAGCTACAACGCTCGGAACACCCAACGCACAAAAAGCTATCATGAGGCACGATATTCCTCATAGGTTAGTTGAGGCTTTTTTGACGGCTTCGGTGTTTTTGATTGAAGACGAGAGACACATAGCACGTTACAGGTGGACCGAATTGCGACATTTTGGCTTGTTTAGCATTAAATGTGCGGTCTGTTTTGTGGGTGTACCGACGGTGAGTGAGTTTTCTCGTTTATTTAATTCTTTTCAGATATATTGGCATCTTCTGAACCCATTGCTCATAATTTGATATATTCTTAGAGCACATTGGGGGTTGTGGAGGGTGTTTGGCTATGAAACGATCTTCAAATTCAGTCTAAACTGTATTCATGTTCAGTTCGCTAAGAAGAAACGTTGTGCTCATTGTGGCATAATTGTGCATTCGCAATGCGCATCACGCGTTGTGAACACCTGTGGCCTTCCTGATCAATGTGCCAATTATTACCTGGACTCTCACAGTGCCCCGAATGGAAAGATGAACGGATGGGTACGAATGTTCAGGTTAGTCGATATTACCACCTATTCGTTATCCCATGCTTCCTTGACATATAGTTAATCAATAAATAGAGTCAATAAAAGGAGTTAAGTGATAAAGGATAAAGTGGTCGGCGTCAATCAATCCCGTCACGTGGGATGCGCCATGCATTCGTCTTCATGTGAGCTTCGTAGAGGCATTGAATGCATATGTGCCTTATACAGTGACTTGTGGGGGTATCCGAATAAACCAATCCAGTGGTTCATCCTCCTAGACTCCAATTTACAGGGCATTTATCTTGGAGTAAATATCGCGCGCGATCTGATCCATTCCAATAGATCAAATTCTCAGTTGAAAGACTACGTGAAAGCGGAGGTTCCAGCAATTCGCACGTAGCCTTTGTACTGGGTCCGCAATTGCACCGATTTTACTCCAGGAAAAACACCCTGTACCGATCCCAGAGGGATGGATGGCTTGGTTGGCTAGGGGCGCGATCGAACCATCGACCGTGTGCATGCACAGCGAGCCTCTTACCACTGACCCACACGCGCCCCAATAAAAGGAGATAAGAAAAGAAAACGAAAAGTTGTCCGTTCCATCCCTGCCTTTAGACACAGAATGATTCAAGGAATATGTTTGCAGGGACGACTCGCACCTACGGGAGTGGCAGTCCGCATGGGGTGAAATGGATGAGAAGCGTCTTGTTTTCTACGACAATGATTCTGCTCAGACAGACCTCCGAAAGCCATTCCTTTCAGTTAGTTTTTCAACTGTATTCGTTTTTGGTTTGTATACTCATTGATATTGCGTAGATTGACCTCGAGAAAGAGCTTCGAATCGTCCGGGTTGGAAGTGAAGTACCAGTGAAAACGGATAACGGCCAGGTGTCACATAACATTGTGCATATCAAGACAGAAACGTGAGTGGTACAGTAGCAAGCTCATCCATTTAAAGGCAGCAGGAGCTGAAATTCTCGACTCTGAGCTGAGCTGCGGGTGGTGAAGTACAGACTCGGCACATCATAAATGTGAAACGAACACAGACAATGACGGCTTACCTGCTGAGAAAATGGAACATTCATCGCGAACACGCCTGGCCATGTTCGTGCGCGGACGAGTTTTCCCCGGCGCGAAAGCCAGTGCGGCGCGTGGTTTTGGTCGAGTCCCGCCATGAAACCCTGTGAATTGAATGCATTTCGTTTTTCGTTTGCGCCAAACCACGCACCGCAATGGCTTTTGCGACGGGGAAAACTCGTCCGCGCGCAAACACGGCCAGGCGTGTTCGCGACGAATGTTCCATTTTCTCTGCAGGTAAGCCATCATTGTTTGTGTTCGTTTCACATTTATGATGTGCTGAGTCTGTACTTCACCACCCACAGCTCAGCTCGGAGTCGAGGATTTCAGCTCCTGCTGCCTCTAACCGAAGATCGCATCCATGAATATTTCCAGCCGAAACGTGTACATCTTGGCACCGTCGACTCAAACAGCAAAACGCTGGGCTGAAGCACTTCAGAATGCGTCGACGAGAAGAATGATGCTGACTAGAAGGCCAAGCTCTTTCTCTGAGCAGTCCTGTCTTCTCGTTCTTTCTACGCCGAACAACCTCACTATTCACACTACTTGTGTAAGCCTAAGGCATCCGAAGACTGTACAAATCTGAGGAAGTCTTGTTGAACTTCCTAAATGTAAACATTTAGGTGTTCGATGACTATCTTCTGATAGGAGCTCAAAGTGGTTTGTTCTTCACGTACATTAACAGCCCGAGAGTCCCTGTGAGAATTGGTGGATTCAATTCTGTTCCGGCGGTAGGTTTACTCCCAATTTTGTTTCGATCCGATTTTCCAGATTTCTTTCAGTGAAAATGAAACTTCAGTTATTGAGGATATGAGTAGCAGTAGCACAGTAGAGCGAGCTGATAGTGCGCTTTGCGTAGAAACTAGCGTTTGCCAATTCAGATGGAATGCCTACCAGATCTCAACATCCTGGCCTTGGTGATGGATCACCGGCGAACACTTGCGCTCCTGCCACTATCCGCTCTGAAACCGGAGCTGCAAGCTGTTCAGCCTTCTCTGCGAGCAGACATTCTCGTAGGCTACGATAACCTGCACGCCATTGCCTATCACCAACAAGATGGGAACCGGTAAGACATATCAGCCAACAGAACTCCCGTAAAGGCAAAAACTTTCCGGTTCAGGTACCTGTGTGCAGCTAGCTCCACGAAGATACATATACTAAAGTATAACTCGGCGCGGGACGTGTTCACAGGGCATCAGGCAAGTTGGATGCCCCTACAGTAGAAGCTTATTGAATAAGTTAACAGTTTAGGTAATAGAAACAAGCGAGCCTGCCATGTGTCTCACGTCTAGCGCTCGTGGGCTTTACTTCGGCTCCGACAGCTTCTACTTTGTTCATCTTGGTAGAGGGGACCCAATACCAGTGCGACTAGCCGATTCAAGCGTTGCCGATTACCCCATCGCCCTTCTCACTATACGGGAAGATGAGGTCCTTTTGGCGTATCAAAGTCAGTGGGACATCATAATTTCTCTCATTTCCTTGGAAATTCAATGACAGTCATGGTCTTTATAGACTATGGACTATTCGTGAACTCTCGAGGAGAAAAAACCAGGAAAGAAACGGTGGAATGGGAGCAGATGCCTATGGAATTCGGTAAGACTCCCAGTCGTTAGTGTTTCTAAAGGTTCTGAATGATACTTTTTGTGTTATAGTATACACTGCCCCATACCTCTACGTTGTCCACTACGACTCTATAGAAATTATGCAAATAGCGGAGTACACCGGGCCGGATTCGAGGTATGTGCGTGTAAATAAATAAGCAGAGAATTGTCTTATACTTGCAGTGTCGGTCGATCACACTTGCGTGACCGAACACCTCACATCTGGTTTTCCGCGCTGCCCCACTTAGGTGGCGCGGCAGATCAGCGAACGCTACTGTGGTGTTTTCAACAGTTTTCTTCTTTTTCTTTATCTATCTAAATGCTGGGTGAAAACATAAACAAATCAATACCGACAACGCCCCACAACCACTGCATTCAACTGATCTGCCGCATCGCGTAGATGTTGCGGCGCGGGATCAGACGGGTGGGATTCTGTGATGCATTTGTGCTTGACCGGCACTGGAAATGTTAGTGGCGGACGCAGAGGGGCGCTTCACTAACCCCCCCCCCCTCCCCCCTTGGTTGATGGTTCAGCATATTTTCGAAATTGCTTCTTACTTATAAGCTTCACATCACTTCCTATAGATTACATTTAACATTAATCAGACTGCCGATTGTTCTGGCTCGCCATGCACCTTTTTACACCCCCCCCCCCTCCCCCTCCCGAGAGGAGTTTCTCCATTCACCACTGATAGATAGCCATCTATAGACATTTTTTGATTGGTAAGCAAAGGGAAGCACCAGTTGAAAATATGGAGTAGTGTGAAGTTATAAATTTTATTTAGTACGATACTTGATGAACGAGAAGTATACGAATGTCGAAATGCACATGTGGTCTGCTGCCGTCCTAATGGGGACGTTTACATCTCAATTTCCAACACGGACAGCGTCGAAGTGCACCGATTCAACGCCACGAACAGCAAAAGAAGCGCCGTTAAAAGAAAAGGGCTGTCTGCTGCCACTTTTGACAAGCGATCCAGAGTTGCTCTCTGAAAACAGCTCAGATATTTGTTATATGATGCCAGTGTTTAGCATTTCACCTTTTTATTGTGATTGTTTATTACGATACTATCCAACTTTTTTTCGCCTTGACCAAATTGCTAGATTGTTGCTAAGTTCCCTCATTGATTGATCTTGTGAATACTGCCTTGTGAATCTTTTTTAGTTGTAAATAAGAGGTGCTCAGCACTGTAGTCTTATGATACTCATAACTTTCCCTGTAATCCTTTCAAGTAGGCAGCGTATAATGTACTAATGTTGATGAAATATTTATTTTTGCATCCAAAAGGTTTTATGATATTGTGGATTGTGAAGTTTTCCGCTGATAAAGTGTATGACAGGAATATAATTATGGTGCACATGTGACAAGGGATGTTCTCAAGACAGGTGAGGGACTTAAAGGATCCAACGATGCACCAGTTTCCACGAAGGAGACTCGTACTGCTGGGAGCTCAAGACGCGCCGCAGCGCATGCAAAGTGGCATCTGATTGTCTGCGCATCCGCAGATTTCACTGACATCGCTGTTCTTATACTCGTCCGAACCTCCTTTTTGATTTGATCTATTGCGTCTTATTTACAACGCCATGGATACGCAGTTCAGTTAAAATACGAATTCTGGTTGAGTAGTTACCATTAAGATGAAAAAATATAGTTATCATATTCATCTATGCTGGGCATATCTTGGACTTAACAGCTCGTTTGAACGAAGCAGTGGAACATTTGGTGGGGATTCTCCCACTTATTTTGACAAATGCAGTTCCTGCCCTGTTGGTAAAACTGCAACTTTTTCTCGCCCTAACCTTTACAACAGCTAGCGTGGCGTGTGCGCGCGGGCCTCAACCAATGAATCTTCCCAAACTGTGGAAAGTGAGCCACAGAATCTAAGTTATCGGTTTGTTATGACTTCGGATTGAATATATTTCGAATGTGAAAGCTGCCACTAGAGCTAAAAATGAGATCCATATCTTTGTCAGTGACAGCTGAGCGTGGAGTGCAAAACATTTATCTAAAATTTCAAAAAGCTTTGCGATCTGAACAATGATAGGCGTTTCTTTTACACTCATCAATAAGAGAGAAGTATAGGAAATTAGTGTGGTCAAGGCTCGCTCGCTACCAGTGGCGGAAGCAGAAAGTGGGCGGGGGGGGGGCGTGGGAAAAAAGTGGGGTCTCCGCCGATTTGGCGACCCAGACGGAAAATAAAATTAATAAAAATATGAGTTGCAGCAACAAATAATTAATAAAATTTATATTGAAAATAATAACAAAAGTAAACAATTAAAAACAAACTAATACAAGATTCCCCCCCCCCCCCCTGCGTCCGTCACTGCTCGCCACCTGTTTGAACAGGTTAGAACAGGAAGCAGCAATATCGGACGAGAAAAAGAGAGAGACGACGCTAATGAAAAGTGCGGATGTGCAGACAACCAGAGTGTCACGTTGCCTTGTAGTGCGTACTCGTGGGCTGCCCACTGGAGTGTTCAGTGTTAAATAAGACTGCAGTAGTTTACTAAACGTTGTACGTGTTCTGCTGTGACGATAATTACGGCGAAAAATTTTGCAGAGCACTTTGTACACATGCGCACTAGATCTGTTAATCCAGAAATAGCCGAGGATAGTTCTTTGCAGAGCAGGAAAATCCGACCGGTCACCAGCCACTACGGGCGCCGTGGACATCGCGCTCCACGGAAAACAGAACCATCCGAACGGCGATTGTGACAGTTGTCTGGTACGAAGCTGCCGGAATTCGCACCTGATCCAATGTTCATTCCCCTCTTCTGTTTTCTGCGAACATTTTCTTCATTTAGAATTGAGAAAATAAGAAATCTTGCACTGGAAGAGGTGAATTTTTACCTTTTTCCAAGAATAGTCTTGGACAACTGAGCCGAATGTTGCGGTGGGGCACGTTTGTTGGAGCAGTTGTCCAAAATCTTTTTTGATCGCACCCCGCCTCCAATCCTTGTGTATATAATTTCTTGGTTATCCTTTCGTTTACCTCTAGTTCGGTTAGGAAGTTTCCGCCTAGCTGGCTTAAAGCTGGATTCTTCTGATTACTTCTCCACTTTTGTTGTTTGTTATTTACATCAGCAAATAGTTTTGTTTTGCACTTTGTAAGCTGTTGTTCTGATAAGTGCTTGAAAATCTTCTAGGTATAACATAGTTTCACCTCTGTTTCTGTTCGTTTAGCATGGACTTATGTTAGTCAAGCCGAATCACTGTGAGGAAATACCACAGGAATCCATGGGGATGAAATTTTATCCTTTTGACTTCCTTGATTTCAATTCATCCAGCTTTTTTCTTTTCTCTTCATGGACCTAGAGTATAGGAGAAAATGAAGTAAAAATAATATAATAATGTTTGGAAGAATTAGCGCATGCAGCTTTTTCTGTTTAAATTATGTCATTCTGAATTTGTTGTGTATTGTTTCGTTGTTTTCTTCATCTTGTGAGTAATTTCTATGTTTAGGAAATGCCGCCAAAGAAGGGAGGTGGAAAGAAGAATAAAAACGACGAATGGCAAGTTTTCAACCATGTTTGCAGATCCATGCTTGTGTATTTTCCTGTTTTAAATACTGATTTGCTTACTTCACGCTACCAAGGCGCTTCTGGTAGAAAACAGGAATGCAAAAGACGGTTATTAAAAAATTGGTGAGAACGAAGAACTCACCAATAGGCAATCAAATTACTGGTGAAACCGAAGACAAGCTTACAAAGAGTTCATGGGCAATCCCGGCAACATTATTATACTTTAAATATGCATTTGTTCTCAAAATCATTCAAACCACGGATTGGTTGAACCCTAACAGGGAAGTCCCAGAACCCTGGCATCGTGCAAGCCTTTAATTCCAAGTTTTTTTTTGAGAACAGTAATAACTGAGTAACCTTAAGTGTGGTGTTTTTCTCTCCGATATTTTGGACTTTTCTTGGCCTCAGACTTTTGACCTTGCGATTTCGTGCAACACATGAGCTAATTCTTGGTACGTACAGATTAGCAGACAAATTGCCACACTGATATCAATTTTATTTTTACTTCCATTCATTGTTAGGGATGACGAGGCCGCCGAACGAAAACTGGCTTCCCTGATGGCTAAGAAAGAAGAAGAAGAGGTGGATTGGGATGATGAAAGCGACGATGAACCTGCATTGCCCGTGAAACCCGCTGCGGGCAAAAAAGCTGCATTCGCTATGCTGGTAGGAAGTTCAGTTCATTTAATCAGTATCTTACAGTACAGTGCTGCTTTAGATGGACGACGATGATGACGATGACGATGCCAAATCCGATTCAGACACTGAACGGGTCGAAAAGGTATAATTTGTTTGAGAAATATGAGAGTTGTGCATTTGTGCATAAAAGTGCGATTTCTGCTCTCAGCATCAAGTACCTAAGTTCCGGTTTGTTGTCTGTTACGCTTCTATTTACAGTAGGCGGCGATAGAGCTGATCGCATTGCGAACTGGAGCCGACCCAGTCGTGCTCTGCAGTTGTTATCTTGCACTGCACTAATTGCCAGTCATACCGATATTTAGCGTTCTTTTGTGGTGAAATCATCAAATACAACGAAAGGAAACTACATTTAGCTGCGGTTAGCTATTACAACAGCAAGTGGCGATTATTTTGCGCTGCGCGGTCGCATGGCCGTCCCCAGAGTTGTGAGATTCATCGACGCTATCCGTAGACAGTGGTGTTGAGATCCATTTTGTTTTCGACATTTTTTTTCTTGAAATCAACCCCCCCCCCTCCTAGCTATTTTTTTTGTATGAAATGGTTTCGAAAGCATAGGTCAAAAGATAAAAGTAAGGTAAAGACGCGGTATTGTTAATGAACGCTTCGAATTCCTGCCAAACATTAGCCCTCATCTCCTGTTCACGCTGTTAACATTCTGTTCATTAGGTAGAGGAGAAGAAACCAGAGAAACAAGAAAAGAAGCCAGAGAAGAAGGTCGAAGCTCCAGCACAAACGAAACAAGACAAGAAGAAGGGTAAAAAAGGAAAGAAGGTGGGTGTCGATTAATGCGGAATGTTCATTATTTACCCCACGAGAAAAGTTTTTTCTTGGAAGAACTGATCGCCGTTGCACTGGTTTAGTTTTTCTTTTTTTTTTTCAGGGCAAGCAAGAAGAGGATGACGACTTAGATGCGATTTTGGCTGATTTGGAGCTCAACGACAAAGCTCCTGCTGCAGGAAAAGGAAAAAAGAAGAGCGGTAAGAAGGATGAACCAGAGCCTGCAGTTGCTGCTGAAGATAGTAAGGAGGCAACACCTGCCTCCGCAGATTCCGCTCCAGTTGAGGCTTCTCCAGGTATAGCATTGATTATCAGAGACGTTAAAAGATCACAAAGACGGGTACTAGTTCTGGGCTGAAATCCACAAGATTCTCTTGCACTTTTTTCTATTTTAGCCCCAGAACCATCTGAAGCGGCTGAAACAGCTGCAGACGATGGCAAGAAGAAAAAGAAGAAGAAGAAGGACAAAAAGAAGGCCGATGCAGAGAATGAGGAACAAAAAGAGGAGAAAGCCGAAGGAGAGGTGAGATTTTTCATCCAAGTATTCCATTTCTCAGCACATTCTGCAACACAGGAACCCAAGGAGCAAGCTGGTGGTGATGCCGACGAAGGTGAAGGTGAGGAAGATGATGCAAGTAAGGATAAGAAGAAGAAAAAGAAGGACAAGAAGAAAGACAAGAAAAAGGGTGACAAAGAAGAAAAGGACGATGGCAAGGGCAAGAAGAAGAAGCATGTATGTCTCAATTGTTATGGTTTTTCAAAGGCCTTCTTTGCGGTAAATAAAGCTTTGTAGCTTTTAGGTTGACATGATCAAAGAACTCTTACGAGCTAAACAAGAAGCTGAGGAAGCTGAACTTCGACGCCAAAAAGAGGAAGAAGAGCGTTTGGAGGCAATTGCTAGGGCTAAAGAGGAAGAGGTTTGCATAAAATTCAATGCCTAGTGTTTCCTTGTGTAGTATAAGGAAAGGGTTCCAGGAACGTATAGCAAAAGAGAAACGAGAAGCTAGAAAAGCCAAGGAGAAAGCAGCAATTGAACGGAAGAAGGCAGAAGGAACCTATTTGACAGCAGCACAACGGGAGAAGCAGCGTATCGCAGCTGCGAAGTTGGCCGCGGCTGGTTGTGAGTTCATTTTAAAAGTTTAGAAGTCTTCCTATCATTTCCCTATTTTTCGTTCATCTTTTTTTTTGTTTTCAAGCTTTCTTCGGGTTACAGAGAATAATGGACGCAGATCTCTATTCCGCTTATCTGTCAAAAGCCTCTATTTCAGTAAATAAGCCAGCTCCTGCGGCCATTAGTGAACAGGTCATCTACGCCAATCTCGACCGACGTGCCAAAAAGAAGCTGCAGGAACAGCGCTTGAAGGAACAGCAGCTAAGGGAGCAAAAAGAGAAAGAGGAAGCCGCAGCTAAGCTCGCGAAAGGTTATCCTTTGACTCAGCTACTATTCCTCTTGCATTTTATTGATAGTCTTTCACCTTTTCCGTGTTTTTTTTTTCATTTTCTGGGGTTTTTGAATGAGTTCTGAATCATCTTTTATCCAGAGGCGGAAACTCCACCACCATCGAAAGAGGAAACCCCGGAGTCGAAGTCACCGACTCCTGCAGAAGTTCGTCTCTTTTTTTTTTAAATGAATGCCATTGCTTTTCCGTGCGCTGTACATACTTCCATTTCAGCAAGAACCACTCGATGATTGGGAGTTGGCTGAAGAAGAACCCGAAGTAATTTCTGAGCCGACGAAGAAGGAAACGAAACCAGCACCTCGGGCTGTAACTATTTCTTCCGAGGAAAAAAGTGTTGCGGTATAAAATTGACCTTTTTCCCGATTCGTTTACATGCTTTTGTTGAACGAGAGCTCTAGGCCAAATCTGAAGAGTCCGAGGAGGAATCGTCCGAAGAGGAGAGCGAATCAGATGAGGAAAGTGAGAGCGAAGAGGAGTCGTCTAGTGAGGATGAGTCTCCAAAGGCGAAGATCACGAAGGAGGAGCAGATGGAGTTGGTTCGACAGAGGCTAGCCGTGCGTTTCCGTTGCTTTTGTTGTATTTACTGGTTATTTTTTTATGAGAGGCGGATTTTCTTTTGTTTTAAGAAGAGGCGTGAATTGGCCGAATCCAAAAGGTCAACGGACAATCTCCGTGCGCCTGTCATTTGTGTTCTTGGCCATGTCGATACAGGAAAGACGAAGATGCTGGATACTGTGAGTTTTCAACCTTGCAATAACTACATTTAAAATAGAAATGAAATTAGTCTGGATAACATGGTCGTCGTTCGTATTAGAGTTTTTCAAGATGTTTAAGTATGAAATTAGAGGAAATTTATGTAAGGGACGTTTTTTTTTTTTCAAAATGAACGTTAATAGTTGTGCTCTCTTTGTCGTCCGAATGTTTCGTAACACTAGCACTTGTACTCCAAAGTTTTTTTTTCCTTTTAGATTCGTAGAACTAATGTGCAGGATGGTGAGGCTGGTGGTATTACGCAACAAATCGGTGCCACACAGGTTCGTGGGAACGACCGCTCAGTTTCATGCCTTGATAATGACCACAATTTTCCTTCTTAGGTGCCAGCTGATGCGATCAAGGAGCGTTGCAAGCAAGTCCGTGACTTCAGCCCTGATTCAGTCAAAATTCCTGGCTTCTTGATCATTGACACACCTGGTCACGAAAGTTTTTCGTGAGTTCTAAACATTGTACGGGGGACTAGGCAATTGTTCATTAAACTTTGACACCCGTTTCTTGAAAACCGTTTGGTTTTGTCTTCAGCAACTTGCGATCTCGTGGGTCGTCTTTGTGTGATTTTGCGATCCTCGTCGTGGACATTATGCACGGTCTTGAGCCGCAAACGATAGAGTCGCTGAAACTGTTACTAAAAAGGAAAACACCATTTGTAATCGCTCTTAATAAGGTACACCATTTTTTTTTCTTATAATTAAATGATTCTGGAGATTTCTAAGTCATTCTATGCACGAATTATTTAGTTCAGATAATACTCCCCAACTTAAGGTGGCCATAACCGTTATATTGCCCTCCTAAAATGACTTTTATTCTTAAATTTACAGTTTTGTTCATTTTTTGTACCTTTGATTTTACTTTTGCTCTAACTATAATTTTTAACTTGCGTCTAATTCAGATTGATCGCCTCTACGGGTATGAATCAAATCCACGGAAGGACGTTTATCAACACTTGAAATCTCAGCCACAAAACACACAACTCGAGTTCAAAGAGCGCTATGAGAAGATCGTTGGAGAATTTGCTGAACAGGTTTGGGGTTCTCTCTATTTGGAAGTCTTAAATTTGAATTGTTTGTTGCGATTTTCAATATTTTGCAGGCTGTTAATGTGTGCTTGTCGAACCAAAATAAAGATGTCGATGAGTACGTTAGTATGGTGCCAACATCCGCGTTTTTGGGAGATGGGATAGGTTTGCAGCGCAAAATTCTACCACCCTTTAGTGAATTTCCTTCAAAATAGCTTTTTTAAAGGAAATTTGATGGCGTATATTGTTGCGACCACGCAGAAGTATCACGCCAAAAAATTGTCGTTCTGCGATGAGCTTGATGCCACCGTCATGGAAGTGAAGGCCATTCCTGGACTCGGTACGACGATTGACGTCATCCTCGTGAATGGGCGGCTGAGGGTTGGAGATATCATTGTGATCACCGGCACGGATGGCGCTATAATGACACCGATCAGGGAGCTCCTGATGCCGCAACCATTGAAAGAACTTCGCGTGAAGGTTGGTTTAGTTTGGTAATGTGGCCCTTAAGTGCATTCATTTATTCAATCGCCTTTCGAGGGCTAAACTGAAAACATCAACCAGAAACTAGTAATTATCTAGCGTCGATGTCATTCTTAGAAACTTTAGCCTCACCAGGTGACAAGTATGCGGAAGTTTTTGATGGTTTGTTTATTCATTTGGAGACATGGACTCATGTTCTACATGTATATTGACAGTACCATACCAATGATTAAATGACTGTTTCATTTCTATCAGCTTTGATATGTTATACCCAGTGGCGGACGCAGAAAGTGGGCGGGAGGGGGGGCGTGGGAAGAAAAGTGGGGTCTCCGCCGTTTTGGGGACCCAGACGGAAAATAAAATTAATAATAATATTAATTATAATAATAAACAATAAATAAAAAATATATTAAAAATAATAATAAAAATAAACAATTAAAAATAAAGTAACACAAGGTTTTTATTTGTATTGTAATTTCGAAAATTTGGCGACCCATTCTCGGGGGGGGGGGGGCGCCCCCCCCGGCCCCCCCCCCTGCGTCCGCCACTGGTTATACCCGATATTTTTAGAACGAATATGGACATTACAAAGAGATACAAGGTGCTCAAGGAGTAAAAGTACTGGCTAAAGGACTTGAGAAAGCGTTGGCTGGTCTCCCATTATTCGTTGCTCACAAGGAGGATGAGATTGACTTGTTGAAGTAATTTTTCCTTTGGATCGTTGCTAACCAATTCTTCATATCTTTTTTTTAAATTTCAGGCAAGAAGCCGAAGCACAACTGAGTCGAGCCCTTATGTCAATTAAGAAGAAACCTGAGGGAGTATATGTACAAGCCAGCACGCTAGGTTCATTGGAAGCGTTGTTGGAATTTTTGAAGACGCAAAAGATTCCAGTGAGTTATGCATGTTTGTTTATGTTTAAAATATAATATGTTTAGATATGCATATGGTCTGTCCCAAAATATTTGGCGAATTGTACGGTAGGGCCTACTCCATACTTTTGTTTGAAGCATGCTATCACAACATCCTTCACTTGTGTCCCGCCGCTCTTCGTTTGCCGAGCCGCGACGCTTTGGAGCCGCGCACGCAATCCGCCAATCATTTCGAAAGAAACTGTGCTGTGAACGTCGACGAAGCTAGTGGATTTGTGGAATTCCCAAAGCCGCTCGACCGTGCCTTGTGCTGCGTTGATGACTGTTCGTAGCGATGTTTAGTATATTTCATGTGTTTAATGGTTGTATGCAAAAAAAAACCCTAGATATTGCTATTATCAGTGTTTATAACAGAGCAACGTAGCGCTTCGGGTGTGCGGTCGAGCTGGTGTGTGCTTTCAGGTCCAGAAATTCCTTAGCTTCCTAACTATCTTTGTTTCGAAAGACTTCTTTACATTCTTATAAACAAGGTTGTGCTTAAGTAAAAGCCGAAGTATTGGAAATCCGAAGTAGAAATATAGGAGACTCAACTACATATTTGCTCAACTCCCCTAATGTTTTCTTGTAATTGCCCCATTTCTAGTATTCGAACGTCAACATTGGCCCAGTTCACAAGAAAGATGTTCAGAAAGCAGCTGCTATGCTGGAGCATAAGCCAGAGTGAGAACCTATATTCCTTTACTACTTCTTAATTAAAAGTTGAAGTCATTGTATTTAAAGATTTGCCTGTATCCTTGCGTTTGACGTGAGAGTGGAACGAGACGCACAACTTTTTGCTGACCAGGAGAAGGTAAAAATCTTCCAGGCGGACATCATTTATCACTTAGAGGACAACTTCCTCAAATACAGGTAACCGAGATTTGTTTTGATCTACGGCTGCATTTTTGTACATCGATGCACCAATGAGGTCGGTTTTTCAGGGAGGAACTAAGGCTAAAAGCTCGAAGAGAGAACGAGCACCTGGCCATCTTCCCATGCAAACTTCGTATTCTACCTCAACACGTTTTTAACGCCAGGAATCCCATTGTCTGTGGAGTTAGCGTTGAAGCAGGGCAGCTCAAACGAGGCACTCCTATATGTGTGCCCAGTAAGGATGTAAGTTTTAAAACTCTCACCTTATGCGTCCTCACCAATCAATACTTGTTCTGTTTTAGTGCATCTTTTTGGGAGCTGTGGCATCGATTGAGAGGAATCATGAAGAGGTGCAACTGGCAAAGGCAGGTGATGAGGTAAGCAAAATCATGCACGAGTATTTCATGTAGTTATCTACTTTATTTTTACTTGTTTACTACCAAGTACCTGGGGGTTCTCTTACATCATATTTTTCTTGTTTATTTTGTATCGAGAGATAATACATCAAGCTGTTAGCGTGATATCTACTGTCTGTTTCTAAACGAGTGATCGAGGGTAAACACAGTAACCAAAAATTCCTCAATAAGTCGTCACATTGATTTTTACTAGCTGGTTACCCATTCTCTAACCTCTTGCAAGAGCTTTATTTCATAGTGGATTTAATCATTTGCCGCATTGTTGAATCTGATTGAGTGGCTGTGATGTTCTTGTGTTTTCACGGCATGTTCACGGAAGGAGTAACAGCCTAAAATAGAAATAATTTTCAGCTGAAAGTAACTCTGTTTCATTTACAGGTTTGCATAAAGATTGAAAACACTACTGGAGAAGCACCAAAGTTATACGGTCGACATTTTAACCATGAAGACGCACTAGTCAGTAGGGTGAGTATTCTGTTTTGTCCGAGGTCATATTTATGCGTACGTTATCGTTCTGTGTCAACATCCTCACGTAATCTGTGAGTCTTCAAAGCGAGTTGCGTTGCAATAAAGAAGAAGGGCTGGTTGAAGTTTTACAACTACACAAATGCTAGAAATCGCGTAAGCTATAGTTTTATTTAGGAAAGTTTAACAATCATTCCATTGTAACAAGGTTTCCTAATGGTATGCTCTTCTTCTTTTTCTTTTGGATTTAAATTCTCATTCATTTACTGCTCATGTTTCTAGCCTTTTCCTTGTTATGAAATTTGGACCACTACTGAGAAACAGATTCACGGTTCCACGTTCCAGTTGTGAAGACGAACATCAAGGACTGAATTCTTCGAAATCTTTATGATTGTCAGTTCCCCGTTTCAGGACCTTTCATGGCAGCTGGCCCTTTTTAATTTCAACCATGAACATGTTTCTGTACTTTTCGTATCTATGAAGAGCAAAGCAAGGCTTGAAGCTATATTAGGAATCATCTCCAAATTCGTTGCGTTTAGTTCTTGTCTGAATCTCCATTTGCAGATTACTCGCGATTCGATTGATGCATGCAAAACCTACTTCCGAGACGATCTGAGCCGCGCAGATTGGCAACTGGTGGTAGAACTGAAACGCCTTCTAGATATACTCTAATTTCGCTTTATTGTCATTGCTAATATTAATTAAAGAACTCCTTAAAAAACTCGTTCTAGCTGTCTTTGGATCATTTCTAGTTTGTTTTTTGGGTAGTTGCTCCGGATGGGCATTCTTCACAGCGGTGGCTGTTCTTTTGTTCGTTTCATCCTGGTTGGCTCGCCATTCTTCGAGCGATACTGGCGTTTTCTTCTGCTCCCGGTTGAATGATTGTTGCTTATGTTGTTTCATTCATATCTTTCCATTTGCATCGTTGGTGGGTGCCTCCTGTGGTATATTGTGCTTATCATTTCTAGTTTTAGTGGTATTTCTGGTGTTCTATCAGATGACCTTATACGATTTCTATCCCCCAATCGTCAGTGCACCCGTTGTTCTTTGCTTTCTGTTCTGCAGCGGAACTTGTTGACGAGTAAATTATTACGGATACTTGTCTCTATACTAATTCTGTGCGAGTAAGAAAATACATAGTAGAACCTGTGCCTTCTGTTGTGGACAGCTCTCGGTAATCATCGTGAGTATCCGTAGCGGTAGTCGTACACTTGAAGCTTGAACTTGAAGGTATGGGTGGAAACGACTTCCCACTTCTAAGACTTCCCAAGCCAGATCTTCTCTCCGGAGAGGTTCTGTCAGGAGTTTGGGGGTTCTGTACAGGCTTTATTGATTGCACACTTCTACAGCCTAGTCACTCGTTGAAAGCAGAGTCCTAGCATTGTAATCTCGAGTTGAGATCCGCAAATCTGCTATAGATGTGGTCGGCAGTGGTGAACAAAAGCTGGTTTTCCCCTGCTCCAGGGTAGCGTTAAACCACACATTCCAGCTTTCAGCATACACTGTCCGAAAAAATGTGCATGAACATCCGCTTTCGAAAGGACAGAGGATTTACTGTCAAATTCTGTAGTCTTTCCAAGCCAGGCGCCCACGATTCTCAGCACGTTGAATCTACTGTACTTCAAACGTACGTAGACAAGAGTCGAGATCGCGGTGCGGCTCTCATGGACAGAGACGTAGGCGCACACTATGCTGAGCTCCCGTGACTCTGCCCAAGAGAGCCGCGCCGCGGTCCTGACTCTTGACTGTGTCCGTTTGGAGTTCTCTGTAACTCACCTGTGCATAAGGTACTGGGCCAGCCACGCATCTCCTACGCACGGCGCGAGAGATCCCTGGACGGCTGGGGGATGTATATTTCCTACGATGAGTAAAGGTTAAGAAAGGGTTCACGCTCCCACTTCAGCTAACAGCCGAACAACAATTGATCAAGCACTTTTTCGTCCAAGTATTGCTCTGGATCAACTGCTGCTCGACTAATAGTCGACTTGGAGCGTGAACTCCTTTCAGAATCCTGTACATCCGCGTTGGGGATGTACATTCCCAGCCACCAAAAAGTTCCTCGCTTCGTACATGTGCACGAGATTTGTGTGTAACAGGGCACCTCACGTAGAGGTAGGAGGTACAAAATGGATTTCATATGTGGAGGATCATGGGAACCCCAACTGGGATGGCTGCGATTCGCACTCCCTGTTCGCCGGTCGTACAGCCACTTGTTGCTGGCGTACAAATGATCGTAGCGTACAAATGAAGCATACTTCGCGTTATTTTCCCTGCTTTCACCCTCTTGGAGTTTTTTCTTTTGCTCCCGAGCATCATGAATATCATGGGTCGATGATGAATTTCAACACACTGTTCTTTACACGTCCATGTGTTCAAGGTGCTTCCCAGGAATCCTGCATGAAATTTCTATTGAGGAACATAGAACGTTCACAACTATATACAAACATAGAATTAGAGGCAAGAGTAGATCACATACGGTCATTAGCACCAGAAAATATCAGAAAGGTACTGCGGAAATAGCTGAGGAACCGGGAAATGTTACACATATGTGCACTTCGAGAGATGTGTAATAGCTTCCTAGGAAGCAGAAGGCAAACCATAGATATGCCATAACGGTAAAGCTACCTCTAGGTCTACTTTTCTCAACACCTGAGCACTAAAATAAACAAATACTGCACAAAAACTAGCTTAGATGATCACAGTTTCAAATCCACAATCATCACAATAAAGTCCTAGTCGGCCGTTATGCTGCACGGCTCGAGGTTGAGTCCCACATTCAGTTGCCTCATGGGTTAGGAAACCCTCTGATAATAACCTTCTCAGCTCAGATTGTGTTGGCGGCGGTGAATTGTTGTTGAAGTCATGGTGAAAACGACAATTCTGGAAGGGGTGCAACAGTAAAAATAAAAGTAAATATTGAGCTGTTCATATAGTCCTCGGGAGCACAGCACCTAGCTTCACCCTAGCCCCAATGACTCCGTTTTCGATACGTATTGATTGTGGCCCAAGATTGGTGGGCTGCCCACAATAGGAATCGAGAATGAAGTCTCTCGGACGGCGACGATTCTAGACGCCATACCCCTTGTGGGCCACACCGGCAGACTGATATAATCTGCCATTAACACTACAAGTAGAAAATTACTATAGTTGCAGATTACTGTAAGATGTAGTTGTTTTTATTTCCATCACTTTCAATAAACCTACCTTGCATGTGGCCGACTGTTGGTCAACAGTCAAAGGTGAACGCATGCAGGATGGACAGTACACTGGTGGATTCAAGAACTCCTCTACATCAGCCGCTAACCGCTCCTCCTCAATTTTCTGTATATCTTCGAACTCTAAACGCAAGGAAGTGAACAATTTCTGGATAGAACATATGTATGTGTTGTACTCACGTTCTTCGATAAGTGCCTTAGTGATTGTCTCGTAAAGCTCCAATAAGGCATCTTGATCAAAGTCAGAAAAATCCGATTTCATCTCATTATTCACCTTAACAGAAGTATTTTTATGCACGGAAAATGCAGCTAATATCAGTAAAGGTACCGTTTCCCGTACAACGCATTCGAGGTCCCGACGAGAATCGAACTGGTTCATTCTCTTCTCTCTTATTTTTTCGGCACACCGCTGGAATAGCAAATACGAAAATTTCAGCGACAATTACCTTAAACAACAAAAACCCACACAAAGTCTAAAACACACCTTTCTTAGTGCATCACGAAGCGCAGGACCTCGACCGGTGTTTTTGTAGAGATGCATTCGATTCGAAGTCACTGCCGACATGCTATCTGGAGAGCAAAAGAAAATGAGGGGCTCTCCAGAAGTTACTGGATCGATACGAAACGAAACTGCGAGAGTAATTACGAGTAGTATATGAAGCGATTCGGAGCGCGAAAGACATGGAAATGAGGTAACTGCACAGGAAATCACGGCTGATTCAATGACATTTTTCACAAAAAAAAAGACTAGGAAGTGCGCTAAAAAATTTCCAACTATCCGATGTCAAAAGAGACCATTACGAATGCTCTCGAACGACCATATGAAAAGGATTAAAGACAACATATGAATAAAGGAGTGCATCAGATAAGAAATCAGTGATGTCGGCGGAAGCCTCATGAGATGTTCTGATATGGCGTATCTCAGGAAAAAGGCACAGGCAAACGGCTTCCCTTAAATGATAAAAGAGAGGAATTGGCTGGAAGAAACACGTTATCCGGAAGAAGGATAATGAGGGGAAAAAGACGTAGTTTCTCGCCTGAGATCATGAATATGCACGGCTATAAGAGTATAAGGAGAAGTTTGATCTCGAACGGTCAAACAGAGGAGTTGGAGACTGACTGCGAGAGAGAGATGCAACATTCGCGTTTCTGGAATGAAACTGCTGTAAAGTAAAAACATGAATGGCATGCATATCCCACTGAGACCAGAATGACTACAAGTATGATAACGATGATATGCAAGACATTTTAGCTTGACTGGATTTCTCGGCAAGCAAACGACTTCTGCAACTGCTTGTGATCTGCTCTGTCATTTATTTCCCCCACTAAACCTACATGAACCCACAACAGCGCTGCAAACTGATCTGAAGGATACGTCTTACTGACGGCCTATGAGAACTAACAAGCAAGAAGTCGTTGGCAGTTAATAAGTTGTGGTTAGTGAGTTAGTAGTTAGTCAAAATGGTAATTTAAACGAGTAAGTTAATTACAGCTCTAAGCGAGAAAGTATAGCACTACCAGGTCATGATGAGAATCTCTAAGGTATTTCAATAACAGAGACTGCACAAATGTTCGCGGATCTGGAGGCCTTCCACAGCATATGCAGAAAACTCAAGCGACATGGTCATACTTCCAGAACTAGATAAACTGGTCGTTGTACCCGGCGTTGGTATACAAGTGTTAGATTGCTGCGAAATCGATTTCGGATTTTTGACCACGAACTTTGGACAATATTTTGGAATGAAAAGCGATGTTTTCACCGCGTATTTTGAGTCTAAATAAAGTTTATTTCTTCCTCTTTCTGTCTTTTTATTATCTTTCAGATCTACAGTCCTTCTCAAAAATACTTGCCTCACGCTTCACCGCCTATCTGCTGAGCTGCGCCGCATCACCTATGCATTATCATACGTGGTGTGACGTGGCTAGGCACAAGATGAAAAGTTCCGGAGGGTCAGGGGGCAGTCTTTCCGTATATTCGGGCGTCGGGTGAAATATGTGTCGCGCGTAGCTGTACAAGAGATACCCCAACAGACGGACATGACCTACCAAGACGCAGAGTCACTAATCAATGCGATTTCTCGAGTTCGTGCACCTGCTTTTACGATACTCATAAACTGCAGCTATCTTGACGCTTGTAAAACAAGTGAGGGACAAGAATCAACGCATTTCTTGAAGAAATTTTAAACCATTACGTCATTCGCGTACTATTGGGTACTATTGTACTCCAGCGGCCCCACTATCTATCATCGACTCTCGATGATCGCGGGGGCGTGGCCAGTGCATAATTACCTTGCTCACTCGTCTACCTAGCACCGACGGTGCGTGGCTGTTGCAGCAATAAAAGCTTGTGTACTACTCTCTCTGTCCACTGTATTCAATACCACTGAACCACCCAGAGGGTCTGTTCAAAAAGGGGAACAACCCTTAGTCTCTAGCACCCACTAATACTATCGATTCCAAACTCAAAGTCATGGATTTCTCTGAAAACTTGCATACAGGGGTAATTCGAGGTGCCAGTTACGAATATCATACTCATTTCTCATGATGGTATCGACTTTATTGATCTTTTCCCAAGTTCGACTAATACCTCAAATCGCTCTGAAAAGTGCATGTTGAGGTTTTCGAAGTTGCTTATCACGAATACAATCGCCGTTTTGCGGTACAATCTCAATTTCGTTGATTTTCTTCAGGTTTTTTCTCTGTGATGCGGTGTAGTTTCCGACTTTGCTGGAGTTTCCCCCATGAAATTGGCCTTCCCTTGCGAAATCTGTTTCATACCTGTTAGGTAGCCGCTATACTCCTCCAGGAGTATAGCACCATGCGTCGCTGTCGCCGGCGCCAATATTAGCGACCGCTCACAATCGATTTACACCGAAGCCGCCGTCGCCAACATTGGCGGCCGCCGATCGTCAATGTTGGCGACCAATCGATAGGCACTGACGTCGCAGTCGCCATTATCGGCGGCCGCCGATGTTGGCGATCACTAGTCGCCAACTTCTACGGCCGCCGCGACACCCCTCCTACAACCGTTGCTACAGGGGTGTGGGTCATGATGAGGCAAAAGTGGGTGGGCAATGTGTTTGCAATTGGTTCATTCGAAAACTCGCCCCGCCCTTCAGAACCGACTCGCACTAATTCGCGCGCGATTTCACCATAGTTGCCCATGCAAATTTGAATGTGAGTGGGGACGAGTCGACGCCGAAGGGCGGGAAGAGGCTCGCCCATTTTGCCTCATCATGACCCACACCCTTGTTACAGTCGCCAGCGACGCAGGGTGCTACAGTCCTCGAGAACTATAGCCGCAGTGTTACGAGCACCTTCAAAAAACCCCGCGTGCAAGTCTTCAGAGAGACCCGAGAGGAGGTCCTTACCTGGGAAAAAATCGAGAAAATCGATATTGTCACGCGAAATAATTACGATATTCGTGATCAGCACCTCGAATCACCCCTGTATTCAAGTTTTCAGAAAAATCCATAGCTTTGAGTTTGGAGTCGGTAGTGGGGCCGCTGAAGTACAATAGTACCTTTTATTGGAACATATCAATGTTACAAACTTCGCAGGCAAAAGTCTCCCATCGCTAGCTAGGACAGGATTTTGCCATGTTTCTTGAGGACATGGTCCATCGGAAGAAATGCGAACTTAGCGGTGCGCGCGCTCTTGAGCTCGGCCATCACTCAGCTGTTTTCACCTTGTATGATACGTTCTTGCGTTAGTTCTCGTTCCTCACTTAGCAGATGCACAAAGTCGAGAAATATCACCCACTAGCTGCCGTACCCGGCTTCGCTCGGGTATTTTATTCTACATCATACTGCTGAGGCCAATTACTATCATCGACAAATTCATTAAAATCTCCATAATTTTGGTGATCGGCATGTTAGCGAAGCCCAAGTGACCCTTCCCCATCGACTTGTGGGCGAAAAGTAAGCAAAGCTATTTCGGTGAATTTGAATCGATGCATCCGTACAAAGTGCTTGTCGTGTGTGTCTATTCATATTCAGCGTATCGAGGAACTCCAGGAGACATGTCTTCACCGCTGCATTGGGCAGAAGAGCCAAAAATCAATAAAATCGAAAATCCGATATTTCATGCAAAATGTTTGTCATATCCCTATTCAGCGTATTGAGAAACCCAAGAAGACACGTCTTTGTCCGTCCCCGAGCGAAAATGGAGAAAAATCGATAAAATCAATAAATCAATATTTCGTGCAATATGGTTTTCATTCTTATTCAGCGTATTGAGGAACCCCAGTAGACGTGTCTTTACCACCCCATGATCAAGAAGAGCGAAAAATCAACAAAATCAATAAATCGATAAATTGGCGCAAAATGGTTGGCATGTTCGTGTTCAGCGCATTGAGGTACCCCAGCAGGCATGTTCTCGCCAGTTCCTGGTCAAGAAAAGCGAAAAATCAATAAAATCGATATATACGATAACCCAATCGATAGTCCCGGGTGGAAAGTAGCGTATGACCTCCGCGCCCCCTGTAGGGGCAGCCTGCAAAATTTTGTCCGGATCGGTTCAACCTCCGCGATTTCTATTCCGAACATACAAACATACAAACATACAAATATATATATATATCAGTGGCGGACGCAGAAAGTGGGCGGGAGGGGGGGCGTGGGAAGAAAAGTGGGGTCTCCGCCGTTTTGGGGACCCAGACGGAAAATAAAATTAATAATAATATTAATTATAATAATAAACAATAAATAAAAAATATATTAAAAATAATAATAAAAATAAACAATTAAAAATAAACTAACACAAGATTTTTATTTGTATTGTAAAGTAATTTCGAAAATTTGGCGACCCATTCTCGGGGGGGGGCGCGCGCCCCCCCCCCCCCCCCCCCCCCCCTGCGTCCGCCACTGATATATATATATACACACACACATACACATACAGGAAGCTCCAAATGTCCGCAGTCAAGAGGGACGTGGCCACGACGCGGCTTTAGACAGAGACACAGGCGCTCGGCATGCTGCCACTGGTTGGCTGCAGAGTCAGAGAAGCCCGAGGCAGCATAGACAGCGCGTGTGTCTGATCAAGGAGCCGCGCCGTGGCCACGCCCTCTTGACTGCATACATTTGGAGCTTCCTATACACATACACATACACATACACATACACATACACACACACACACACACACACACACACACACACACACACACACACACACACACACACACACACACACACACACACACACAAACTTTGACTTTTATTTATACAGATTAGTGATTCTGCGTCTTGATAGGTCACGTCCGTCTGGTTGTCTCCTGTTAAATTGTACACGACACAAATTTCATCGACGCCCAAAAATATACGGTAAGACTGGGCCCTGACCCCCCTGAACTTTCCATCTTGTGGCTAAGCAGACGGGCGATTCAGCGTGAGGCAAGAATTTTTGAGAAAGACTGTACACACTTTGATCGGCTTCTTCGAAGGTGTATCGAAATGTGGCTTCGAACTCGGTAATAACTCAACTGCTAGGAAGGGGAATACTACCGACGTGTATGGGAGGGCTGCCGATCGATTCCTATACGAAAGGATGTGATCTTCAGAACAGAAAATTTTCGAGAGAAAAGACATGAAAATGAACTCCAAAATCTGCGCCAGTGTGAGTGCAAACCACCATAAGATGCAGATGTTAATAATTGAAATAATTCTGCTTTATGGAAGAACTACACTGGTATAGCCAAAGTAATTAATCAAAAGAGGAACTCATTATTGAAATAACCCAGAACTGTGTGAAGGAAGTAAACCACAGAGGCGATCGAAGAGGTATGTATATACCATAGCAGATTACTACTTTATTCGCACTAGCACAGAACCAGCAACATAGGAATACTTCACACGCACCCAACATGCGGTAGCAAACAAAAGAGAAACATTCCCGTAATGCATCTATTCACAATCATGGGATGTGAAATGTTGTAGATGTGAAGAAAGAAAAGTATGTACACTCAAGTTATTAAGTGGACGAAATTCGTTAGGGTGAGCCTTCCCACCTCCAACCGACTTATGGACTTCGTGGTCTTTGATCTGGTGTGTTACCGTCACAACACAGATCGGAGATTGTTTCGCGGAGCAAATCAGGGCCCGAATGCATCACGACGGGTAATCTCATACCATTGGCTATGACCGATTACCCATGAGTAGCAGCCACCCTCCAATAACCTTCTCCTATTTTTTCCTTGGTGACAACACAAATTAATGATTATCAGGTTGTATTGCCATCGGCGCACACGAGGGAGAACTATGGAGGGATAAACACGAGAATTCGCTTGAAGGACTGACATCTCTCAAGGTTTTGCTGATTTTAAGACCAGGGACACCCTGCCGTTAAAATGATTTGCATTGTCGAGATTTTTATCTTTTATTCACAAGGGGGTGACTGTCGTGATACACGAGCACATGGTTTCCACGTGCGTCCACTTCTTTTCCCCCACAGTTTCAGTGTCTGCCCTGTGCTATTTGTCAAAATCCACTCTGCGCTCTCCAAATGGTAGTTCACAAATCGTCACTGCTTTCTGAACCGACTGCAAACGATTGGGGTGGTGCAAGAAAAGCGCGCTAAAGTGTACGGTCACAACGCAGCAGTGACCACCACCTCTTTTTTCACCGCAGCGAACGTCCATCAATTGAGCACGGTATGACGGTATTTATGGGTGATGTGCCTCAAATTTGACACGTCGTCCCGAAATTTCACGAACTATTCGCGATGTCTCGATGCGGTGAAGATCGAAACGCAATTTTGCTCCCGCAGCCATCGCGACGGCAAAACCAGGAACATTCGCTTCCTGCCAAGAGTTCTCTTCTCCTCTCCATCTGCACTGTACAGGAAACTCCAAATGTCCGCAGTCAAGAGGGGCGTGGCCACGGCACGGCTCCTTGATCAGACACAGGCGCTCTCTATGCTGCCTCTGGCTTCTCTGACTCTGCAGACAACCGGTGGCAGCAGGGTGTGTATCATCGTGAGGGAAAACGGGGCGTGGTACAGTTCTGCGATTGGTTCGTTCAAACCCTCCTCCCACCCCAAACGGTTGACTCGTTCTCTTCGCGCGCGATTCCAGTATACATGAGCATGCAAAATTTGAATGCGATAGAGGACCAGTTGATCGTGGAGGGCGGGAAGGCTCCGCCTCGTTTTCCCTCACGATGATACGCACCCGTGGCAGCATACAGAGCGCCTGTGTCTCTGCCTAAAGCCGCGTCGTGGCCACGCCCCTCTTGACTGCGGACATTTGGAGCTCTCTGCATATCACCGCGTCAAATTTGACGCGCATTAACCATAAATAACGCCTGTGTATCATCGCCGAACAGGATTAGGCCACCTAAAAAGCTGTGCCGCTGGAAGATAGGATTCTTCTAGATACACGAACAAACATCTCTTGCAATTCCTGGCCGAATAAATAAGGCGAAGGAATACATGCACCAAGACAATCACATCGTGACCTTTGAAAAAAGAGCTGAATTGGTGTTTCTTTGTGATAAAATGCATCCGCACAGATGCGCTAGTTCCTGAGAAGCAAATTCTTACCAGGGCTCACGATTCTCTTCAGCGTGCGTTCAAGAATCATACATAGTATGTCCTTAATCCGTGCATAATAACTGCTTGCAGTGACATAACTCGTTGGAGCAACTTCATAAAACCCAACATCTAGCAGCAGTTACACGTCTCTCTGGTTATAAAGCCAACGGAATCTCAAGGAACTAACGGTCAAGCCCTCACAGCTCGTAAATACATACCACATGATGCTCAAATGCTCAAAAGACTGACGAAGTATGCGTTGAGCGATTGTTGGGAACTGCTGGTTGGTCTCGCTCATCAGAATAGCAGCGACACCAAAGTTCCACTCCCAACTCTCTCCTTACACTTGCAAAACATCGGCAGAAGGGAAAATGCAGCCAACAAAGAATGATCAATCAAGGAAATGCAAAGTGGCAACAGAAACGGTGCATGAGGGTGGAGTAGTACCACCATGAAGTTACAGTAACTTGCTCCACATGTGCATTCTGATAAGCATTTTTCAATCTTCCACAGTTCTTCAAAGATAATGGAATTTCTTTCTCGGGTTGTGTATTCGCTTTATAGTCAATTTGGTGGCCATTTATTGCGGCAAACGAAGATGTGGGAAAGTGAAGAGTCAAGAACTAACAACAGAGCAAGGTGAATTATCGGAGGAATATCAACACCACTACGCGTAAAACATGACAACAACCCATCATGTTGCTTCCCTTCTTTCGCTCTGCACAAAAAGAGTGATGGAAGATAGATCAATGACAGTTAATATGTCGAAAATGATTGTAGACATCTGACCTTCAATGCTTCGCTTCTTGTTATTAGCTATACAATAGCATAGGGGTGTAACGCCAGGTGTGAAGCCCTTATTTTAATGAGCGGCTAAAATACCAAGGACTATTCAGCGAATTATGCTGTATGCGCGCGTCGGAAGCGTCTTGGACCGGTCAGCGGGGCATGCGCACCATGAAAGAAAACAGTGCGTGGTCGTTGTTATAGTCTGTTTCGCCAGCGATGATAGTTGAGTACATATTCGTGCAGTGTCTGTTTTCCTCTGCACCCTCTCCAATCTCTGGGCACTTTCCCGCCTTCTTCTCTGTGGCGTTCCCGCATCTTTCCCCGTGGAACAAACTGTAACAGCATCGAGGTCACGAACGCTTGCGTCTCACTAGCCTCTGAGGTACGTCAGGGCTGGGACTGGTCCTATTGAAGACCCTTGCGCATGAAACAGGCATCTACGACGAATTGCTCTCACAGAAATTGGAGATGGATATGGTCTCCCAGTCATCGATAACAATATCAGGTGAAATGATTGGTCGCCCGGCTCTGCTTGCGCCCTAACTACCAACTCCAGCCATTTGGCACCTCTTCACAAAGTCCATCACACTATAACTGACCGAAAATTGACACCACTAATGTCAAGATTATGTTCTTCGATCCTGCTCTCCATCTCACACCGATAGGTGTTCATGCACATACACTTACATACTTCTTCATAGCCCTGTGCTATCCGCCTATCGACGTGATACAATCCAACAACAAAACAATGTGGCACTTACCACTGCGAGTCCACATACACCACGGCTACAACATACGCATGGAGCCATTCCAGTAACTTACGTGCCGTAAACGCTACAACAGCAGGGAAAGAACTACTCATCAATTCTTTTTTATTCAAAGAAAAAAAAAACAGTAGCATAACATAGAGAACGTATATGGTAACAATTCTAAACTAATCTTCAAGTGTTTAGTAACTTATACACGTCTTGCAAATAAGATCACGATAAGATTAACACCGATGCATGGAAATGAGTGACACAAAAACCAGCTATACGCTACGAAGATATTGCTATAGGAACACTGCTTTCATTTTTAATAATACGGTGGGTGACCGTAAAACTGTTGTTGCATTGGTGGACCAGGTGGACCACCGAAACCATTCATTGGTGGCTGACCCATAAACTGTTGCCCCGGGTAATACTGCGGGTTTTGAAAATGAGGCGGCTGATTCGGATACATAGGGGGATACTGGTTAGGATAAACAGGATTATTACCCATTGGTGGGTATGCAGGTTCGTTTTGCATGGGGAATTGTTGTGGAGGCGGCTGGAAGGGCTCCTGTCGCATTGGCTGGCGGGGTTCCTCGTGCTGTGGTGGCCTTTCCAAAGACAATCCCAGCAGCGGCTGCGGTACTGGCTGTGGCCAGTGACTTGGAACTCCTCTCATTGGATTTTTCTCACGCTCTTCCTTCTTCTCTTTCGCTTTAGCTCGCATTTCTTCTTTTTTCGCCTCTCTGGACGGTTTTCCATCAGGAAGAATAGTTCTCTGTAGTGGCATCTTTTGTCCAGGTGCGATAGGATCAAGCTTCTTCTCGCGCCCTTCTTCTTCTCGTGTACTGTTGGATTTCTTCGAATCACTCGATCTCTTAGAATCCTCTTTCTCGGAAGTTCTACGATCATGTGACTTTTCTCTTTCTCTGTCGTCGGACCTTCGGTCATGTGACCTCCCTTTGTCGTCCGACTTTCGACTGTGAGATCTTTCCTTATCGTCAGGTCGTCGATCTCGATCCTGAGACTTTTCCGGGGCACTGCTTCTTTGGTCTTGGGACTTGTTGTGAGATTTTCCGGAAGGTTGTTCCACAGTATTGACTTTATTGGGAGGAGGAGGATTGTTAATAACTTCGGCCAGACAATCCCATTCGTCATCGTCATCGTCGCATTCTTCCTCAGCTTGCCTTCTAAGTCTTTCTGCTTCTTCCAGCAACATCTTCCTACGCAATGCCGCTTTTTCCTTCTTAGACAATTTGTCTTCTGCCGGTGGCGTGTTTGAGTTGGAAGCTTGCTGTATATCCTTTGAATCCGCACCGGGGAACACGTAAGAGATAGTCTCAGCGTCCGGAAACACATCGTCTCGTTTGGTGATAACGAAAGGAGGTGATCTGACAAGTGGCGAAGGCGGACGCGGAGGCCTGAGGCTACCAAGAGATCGCTTCACCTCAGACAATAGCGACTGTATGGTAGATGGTTGCCCTGCTGATGGTACTGGCTGGGTATTGAACCCGCCGCCAAATATCGAAGGAGCAGGCTGTGACGGCACTGGCTGCGGCTGCGTGCTGATTCCAAAAGACTGCAAGTCGATGGCAGGTTTGCTAGACGACGGGCCATCTTGTGTGATTTGCGAACAAATTTGGGCGAGCAGCTGATCACTCGACGCTTCTACGGACTTCTTCAGACCCACCTCTCTATAAAGCTTGTCGATTATCGATTCGTCCAAATTACCGTTTCTTTCTGCTTCCTGCTGCATTGTTATCAGAACACCGAGCAGCTTTCGCATTTGAACTTTCTCGTCCGAATCAGATGAACTTGATGGCTTTGATCTTTCGCTCTCTCTATCAACCTTATCGTTTGATGACGGTATTGGATTCGCTAGACTTCTCAATTGCTTGATCTTCTCATCAACGAACGACTTTGATGAAGCACGTTTCGAGCTCTTCTTTTCCTTCGACGAATCCAGTACCTTCGCGGCCGCCTTCGCATCGCCAAGTTTTGCAAGGAATGCGGCTGCAGTTTCTTCCCACGACAAGCCGTTGTCGCTGCGACGCCCACGGGATCGACTTCTGCTGCGCCTACGCCTGTGTCGTGGACTGCGTGAACGTGAGCGACTCCTGCTACGCCTACTACCATGATCTCTAGAAGAACTACGACGCCTGTCACGCTTTGAACGACTAGAGCTGCGATCATGCGAGTGCTTATCATCGCGACTACTGTGCTTTTCGGGACTTCGGGCACGACTACGTTTATCAGGGCTCCGGCTTCTACTACGCTTACTGGGACTCCGAGTGCGACTGTCTTTATCGGGGCTTCGAGATCGACGGCGCTTTCGGTGAGGAGATGCTGATTTTCTGCTCTCATGTGGTCTGCTGGAAGACGAGGACTTCTCAGGCGACGCCGACCGCTTTCTCGATTGAGTGGTGGACGAGCTGCAAATTACTAAATATGGTTGCAGTCGATTTCTGGAATACATTTAATAATTTAAAGAAAAATAGAACTCTTGGTAGCACTGAAGAAATTTTTTAGCATAAAAACCGGCCCCTACTTCTAGATCAGTTTATTCTACCTAACGCACGTATGGAGCAATTTGTACTAGATGAGAGCGTGCGTGCGTCAGATCCACAGAAAGTGCCACGACTGAAGTTTGTGGACGAGTTTTCGTAATTGACCGCGGTCGCAGTAACAGCGCCACACCTCACGACCGATGATATACCAACGGTTTATCATAAATCGATTGCTTTCTTGTTCCCTGTCCTGGATATGCAAAGCGCGCACGAAACCGCCGCGCGATAATCGCGAAATGCTGCGATGTCGGGAACGCATTCGTTTCGCATGCGCCTGTTCCGCGTTAGAGGTGCATCTAGAACTATAGCAAACTCCAAACGGACGCAGACAAGAGTCGGAACCGCAGCGCGGCTCTCTTGGCCAGAGAGGCAGGCGCTCTGCATGTTGAGAGCCCATGTCTCTGCCCAAGGGAGCCGCGCCGCGGTCCCGACCCTTGCCTACGTCCGTTTGGAGTTTCCTGTGCCTTTCATCAAATAGCCATATGTACGACGCACGTATGCACCTAGTATAAATTGTAGTTATAGGATTTTCTGAAGCGGATAAATGCAAGCCAAACCCAGCCAAACGTTCATTTGTCCATGTATAACAGAGTGAACGATTAGGAACGTACCTCTCCTTCTTGTCTTTCTCCTTTTCCTTATCCTCCTTTCGTTTTGTACGACCGTCGCTTTTATCACGGCTCTCTCCTTTTGCCTTCAAACTTTTCTCCCCTTTTTCCTCTTCCTTTATCTCCTCCTTGATTTTCTTCTCCTTAATCTTCTTGTCCTCAGCAGTCCTATCATCTGCGGGAATGCACCAGGCTTCTTTAGAAATGGGCGGAGGCACCTCGACTCGACCGACTGTTCTTCCTGAAATTTTGATATTAGCATAAAATCAAGTCCAGAGGAAAGCAGGGGAAAGTGAGATGGAACAATTCTTGAGAAAAATCTTCGCAGAGCAATATTTCTGCTGCAATAATGCGATGGTTAGATGAGCAGTGGCTAAGGAATGTGCAAGGGTATGGATAGAAAATGAGATATCTATGAGTTTAAGAATACCAGTAATTGCGAAGAAGACACTTTTCGAACAGGGAAAGATTGAAACAGAGGTGCTTAGGCGAAAACTAAAACAGGTGGTACAAGACAAGCGTAAGTTGTGACACACCGCTCTCCTTCCACGAGTGGTCCAAAACATTCACATATTCTGGCCAAATGCGTTCAATAGTTGCACGATCGAGCAGAGATCTGAGGCGATTCGAAACCTGTCCAGGCGGTTTTTCCATCTTGAAAAAAAGAGATTTTGGATAAAAAAAGGAGGAATGATTAACTTTTCCGAAAACCTCAATGAGAAACCACCAACCTTCCAAATTTGAATTGCGAATTGCGAAAGCATAGCTTCCCGCACGATGGAATTTGTTTCTGATACAACCGTCTGATGATACATCTTGTAGTTTCGGAACTATAAATTCAGAAGCGTAACGAAGAAACGCAGGAATAACCAACGAACTAAAAACTCAAAAATATTTCGTGGTCAACTAACCAGATACGCTAGCTTGTGTTCGACTGTTTCCAAATGTTTGAACATTTCGTTGGGAAATGTCCATACTCCACACATAGAACAGTATAACGTGTCCAGATCGGAACAGTCAGCGCAGACAACCTGTATAAGCGGTGAAGTGGTAAAAAAATGGCACTATTCACAGCGACTATACATGACCGGCTTTTCAGTGAGTTTTAACAAAACAAATGACCTAAAAGTAAGCTAAGTAGCGTTCAATAGTCAAACCATGACAGATGGACTAGTGACCACTAAAAGTGAAATGAATCACTTGAAATAAGGAAAATACCTCATACAAACAGTCCACTCCCAAAGCACCTTCAATCCCCGCAGCCTTTTCATTGAACTGCACCGGCAACTCACTTGGCGGGATGCGCTCAGCTCCCTGTCTCCAAACTGGAAATGTGTGTTAATGTAGGAAATGCCTTTTCTTGATCTCTTGAAGAAATGAGGAAAAAAATCACAAATGCACATAATAATAATGTACTCATAATACATGTCTGTCTACATCACCTGACATGGTTGTAACAGGGCTGACACATCATACTGTATATCGCGGAATATACGGACAAAAATTAAGAAAAATGTCGATGATTCAAGACTAATCAACGATGAACAATTCTATGAATAATGTGTATAATAACTGGAATCAAAAAATTTAATGTTAATAACAAGCACAGCGAAAAAAAACATCAATTTTAGGCATTTCTTTTAAATATCAAAATATTATTGCTTTAGGTTCAATACCTACGGATCGTAAACTTTATCTATGGGGCGTAAGCGCGAACCTGCTGCGAAGTGTGCGTGCGCTGCGGCTCCTAGTACTAGACTGTTTCAAAAGCCCTGTCCAAGGAATCTTATGAATCTTGCTTATCTCTCGCTTTATGCAAATAGGACTAGAGTAGACATGTCGAATGCAGATGGAACCTGTCGCTCAGCTCTTCGATGCCGCTTCTCCAAAAGTCGCGTGACTTCGGGTTGAAAAATCCTCAACGGCTGAGTTGCCAGTATTGTCGAAAGCTTCCCTCGTATCAGCTGCATCAGGTGGGACAGATCGTATTCGAATGGAAAACGGTGGTGGCCGTGAGGTGTATAGAAACCACTTGTCATTTTAACTCGAGCGATTAAGGATCATGAAGGCTCGGAGCGTTGATGAGTGGTCATGCAGCAGGGGACTAGGACGTTTCTATCGAATTGTCGCTGCTAGTTCCACAAGTGTGTTTCCATTCAATGTTTCCACCAGAGATTCTAGCAGGTTCTCTCGTGTACCGAGATTATGTGTACATTCCGCAAAATTTTGCACACAGAACTTTTGAAACAGCCTGACAAAGAACAAAAACAGTAGAGCCGCGCACGCACCCCATGCGTATTTGTTCTCAAGTTTATGGACAGTTCTGAAAAGCAACACAGACTCTTTGTTGCAGAACTTCATGGCCTTCATGACGAGATTTAAATTCAAGGTTTCAAAATCATATGGCATACTGATGAAGGAGGAAAATACAAATATCAATGGATAATAAAATCCCCAGACTTTACTTTTATTTTCATGTTAAGTGCTCCGAACCAAAGGTGACTAAGGCTGATGCAATGGCTAAGTAGTGGACATCCATATGCCAAGAGTTAGTAGCCCAAGAGACTTAACCTTGTGACAAACAAGTTTCACCGTAATAATGAAAGGGAATAATAAGTTTCACTGTGATAATAACTCACTGAAGTCGACGAGCTGATCTCTTGCTTGGATGATCTTCGCATTCGAAATATATGGATCAACTCTTCTGTCGAACAGTGATGGACGGCTGATTACTTTGGGTTTTTCCACAGGAGGTGGTGTCTTCGGCTTAGGGCGAGAAGCTTTCTCTGCATCTTCCAGCCCCTTGTAGACGGGCACTTGGTCAGCAATAGGTACGAACTTGGGAAACAGTGGCTTCGGTCCAGCAGTTTCGAAGGTTTCTCGACCCATAGAAGTTGGAACGTTGTAAGACATCGATGGAGGTGGCACTGGGTGATGTGGCCCACTGTGCATAAACTGAGGTGCATGCCCAAGCAGCGGTTGCCGATAAGGCTCCGGTGACACGTTAACCATCCCAGCTGAAGAAGGTCTCATATTTGGAGCTATCAACTGCGGCTCTGGTATATTTGCATAGGAACTAGGCCCATTTCTTAGATGCTGACCTTGAGCAACCTGGGGAGGTTGATTTTTCAAAGCAGCACGCTCTTGTAGCTCTTTCATTTTCTTTTCTAGTTCCTGCTTCTCTACTAGCAGGCGACGTTGTGCAGCTTCCTTCTCATGGAGAGCCCTTAGTCGCGCTTTCTCACGATCTAAAAGCGACCGTAGGTGCTCTTGCCGCTTCTGGCGGTCAGCTTCTTCTTGGGCTTTTTCTTTAGCTTCTTTGGCTTTCTTTTCTTCTTCTGCCTTACGCGCTGCTTCTATCAAAAGCTTTTTCACACGAGCTTTCTCTTCTTCAAGGCGCTGCGCACGTTCTCTCGCATCTTTTTCTCTGCGGGCTCGCTCCGCCTGTCTTTGCTTCTCTTGTTCCATTTCGATTTCGCGCTGCTTTCTGCGCTCTTCGTCTTTCTTCTTTCGCTGCTCCTGCGCCTTCTGCCGCGCTTCTGCCAAATGTCGCTGTCGTTCTTCATCCTTTGCTTTCTGCACGGCAACGACCGTTTTTCGTTCTTGTTCGCCAACCGGATCGTAGACAGGAATGCAGTATGGCTCCTTCAACTGGTGATCTTTCAGGAGTTGAGCTAGGATCTTCCGCATCTCCTTTCCTCCTTCCTTCGGTAAACAATCAAGCTCCATTATAGTAAGCGGATGGTATTTGTGCTGAAAGCAAGCACAACAATGGATACACATACAGGTCGTGAAATAGATTTGAACTGAAATACATAACAGGTATGTATGCATACCACATAACACAAAACATGTTGAGCAGAGCGAACATGGGCTTCGAGGGCAGCTGATCTGCGAGGAATCAGCACAGCGCAGAGTCGACAGAAGAAGTCCTCGACGTGGTCGTCGACTCCGGAGATGCTTCGTCGTTCCACGAGGTCTTCAAGGCCAATGACGTTTAGTACGAACTCGTGCGTTCTGTCTTTAGCGTTCCACTGCCATGTCACCTTCTGAACAGTATTACAGACGACATCTACCTGTATAGACACAAACTACAACGAACGACATTCTGCAACATAAAAACAACCGCACCCTGGATGGGTCCTGCTGGTTAAAAGGTTTTACAGTATACGTAGAAGTGCTTTCTGAGAACCCGAGCATGTCTAAACAACACTAGTCAAAATTATTACAATGAAGAAAAAACAACAATGACTAGACAAAACAGTCTGAAATATACCTAATTTAGTAGACATAAACGCTCTTATTCTTCCGAAATGCTGATCAGAGGCTAGGTGGCGATCCCAAATATTGGTAACAATACTCTCTATCGGAGTCGAGAAAGCCATCTCGCATTGCTGAAATTATTACTCAACAAAACTGGAAGGAAGTAACACATACTCTGCGACCATTCAAGAGATGGTAGAAAACCAGAATAATCAATCGCAACAGAAAAGATCGAAAACGGCGCAAAATCGCGTGACAAAGATCAACGACTTTGAAAACGAATGGAAATGGAACTGCTGGAATCATGAGAAATAGTAGCGAACCTAGCTGTTGTATACGCGAGCGCGAAATGAAGCGACGTAATTATATCGACTGTAACGCCAAATTCCAGAAACTAGACAAAGATGTTCTTATCTCATGCAACAAATAGGTGTATTGCTATCTTCCAGTGACAAATGCTTGCTCAGGATGGCCGGAATGCATTGACACCAGTTCACATTCTTCAGTTACCACTGAGACATCACTAATGTATCACACGATTTTATTTAGGAATAAGCATCCAAAAATGAACACCGCAAAGTCATGGGTAATTGCATTTGAATCACACAACGCTCTGCGAAAATTTCCCCATCGTCATGAGATGGACTTCGAGAACTTCTTCAGCTTCACATCGGCCAGTGACTAATTTGCGGAAGTCTGCTTGTATTCTCCACCGTGCGGTTCTCATGCAGCAGAGTAGAAACGAAAATCCCATTCCAGACGGCGCAGCGCCAGTTAGGTGGGAGTCATCCGTGGTAGATTAACTTCAAGCTGATGAATTTGTTGCGATAGACCTTCCTGTAGTTGACACAGGTCTCCGCACCAGAAGTTTGTGGTGACGTGGGCTCCATACAAAGTACTTTTCCCAGAAACGTTCCTGGATTTCTAGTGGGAAGAACGGTAGTGTCGGATCCCTGGTGGGATACTTGAGAAGCAATGGACGTTCAGCAACATAACTTGGACAAAGCCAGCTCTTAGCATAGATCTGAACTGCCCCGACGAAAATAAAAGTAAATATTACACATATTTCGGAACGATTCGGTAACATAAAAAATTTCTGAAAATTCACAAGTAACTAGGAAATGACTCGATGCCTTCCAGCCATCCAGCGCAACAGCATGGTATTTGCGTCTGAGGAAACTACAGGTCTTTGTCCAACATTTCACAAGTACTGCTAATCCCTGCGACTGTCGCAATTCGATTGGCATCCACTGTGTAAACTAATGCGAACTGGGGAAACAGAAACAGGCAGAAATGATGGAAAATCGACGCTGGCGGTAACTGCTACGATTCCGCCGATGGCGGCACTTATCAAGACACGAATCCTTCTAGCATTACAGCACTACTTGGTGGAAATCTGACCAGCTTTTCAAACAGCGCATAGAATTAGGTAAGACAAATTCAGGACAGCAAAGAACAGAAAAATTTGAAACTTTCCATGTGATCCTCGAAATATTCCCCCAAGATTGGATCATAACGGCCGATACAAGTATAAAGTTACTGGAATTAAACCACAGTACTATCGAACGGAAACCTAATTCCACAAACGTTGATTTTTCTTAGTTCGCATAAAACAGAAAAAACGGCACTGTTGGGCCGACAGAACGAAAAAGGAGGCCAGGCATAGCCACATGCAATAACTTGAAAAAAAAGGATCAAGACGGCATTTGCACGAGGTAGCTCGAAATGGTTTCGAAACCAAACTAACCGTGCACCGACAAAGAATCCTCTCTATGGTCCCGCTCCGCTGTTTAATTGCATGTATCTTCACTGCAGCAGCAAGTAGTGCTTCTCTGACCGGTATTTCCATAAGTTCGGCTACAATATCAAGGAATATCTTCTAAACCCCAACACTAGTGAACTGTTTCTTCTTACCTCCATCTTCTGCAACCTTGTCCACAACACTCATCACACATTCAAACACAGGACGATGAGTGGAATCGTAGTTAGCAGCATCGATCTGGAGAAAGTCATTTTTGCGATCAGCTTTACAAAAGAAACTAACAGTAGACAATACCCTCAATAATATAGGTGTCTTTACCTTGCGGATAGGTACAGTTCCCCAGTGCTTCATTCGCAACGCCATTTCAGGCGAGTACACTCTCATCTCGTCCGTATCATGGTGAACGGAGCGTTTCAGCCATTCCAAAGTCAGTTCTCTACTAGCGGCTTCCGTTTTCTGCACCATCAGCATCGAGAGTAGGTTGCGATTGGTGACATGCTGAAATTTTCGAGAAATAAGCCAGTAACACAGTCAAATAGCGTTTACCTACTGATCTTCAACGTCAAACTAACCAAATAGTGGTTAAGATGTCGGTACGATCGGATGTGGTTATTGATCTGTTGGTCCATACCTCGAGGAAACCAACGTGCGCATAATGTGCAGATGACCTGAGAGATTACTGACTTATTTTGATGACAAAATGTTATTATGAAAGTAGACTGTAAGCACCTCCTGATTTTCCTGATCATCAACAACGAATTCGAGGCCAACATCGCTTTGTGTCTGCGCGTGAAACTCCTCATTACCTTCCTGGAAACAGAACTGAACATGCCAACTGACTACAGCAGACAAACCAAGAAAAAAAAAACACGGGAAAGTGATGGGAAATTTCAAATAAGGACCTTTACTTCCGTCCACTTTCCATGTAAATTCCAAGGAGCTTTCGGAATATTCGATGACATCGGCACAAAGAAACCGTCATCTAAAAAAGGGCACTTCTCGACATATGCAGAAGATATGGAACAGGGTTGGAAGGCGACATGTACTTAGGAGACGATCTAGTCCCGCAAAAACTTACCGAAACCAAAGCAAGCTCTCCGTATGGCAAATTCAAAATGGGATTTCTCCGCACAGTGTGAGTTCCATACGGCTTCACCCTCGTCCTTGACATCCTTGTCAACCCGAACTGTTAACCAGCACACCTGAACAGTCACCATCAATATTTACCATGTCGTGTGTGTAAAAACGAAAAGAAAGTAGAACAAGAATATGGAAATACCGTGCAAAACAAGCAAAGCGAGTCGATTGTGAGGGGAGAGAGCGGAGGCATTAATGTAGGGAAGTCGTGCGATTCTGGCTTTAGGATATGCTGCAACACAAAGTCTCAATACATTAGTATTAGAACAGGTGCCAATCGCAAAAATGGACCCATAATACAATGCAAAAAGTAGGTCTGTTGACGTAACATCAACAAATCATAGATAATGACGGTAACCTTACTTCCATATCCTTCGGAAACCAGTCGGCATGAACCCTTCGGCTCTGCTCATTCTCGAAACGGAACTTGGAACTCGAGATCATTTCCAGCACCTTCTTCAGGCGAGATTGACGTGAAAATCGCGAAACATGGAACATTTGCACAGGGTTAGATAGGGTCTGAAATTGAGAGAATTCTGCAAAGTAATGGAAATAAAATTGCTAAACCACGTACCAGGAACTGGATTATATGGCTTTCGCTTGAAAAATGCTTTTCTATTGATTCAACTTGGCAAGAACACAGATGGCAGAAGTTGTGCTTTTCTTTAAATAAATGTTTTAGGAAAAACCTAGATTTGGTTGGAATGAAAACAGAAATGAAACTCACTGAATGTTATGAGGAATTTCACGCCACATACCGGCCCATAATTACACTCGTTTTCTGTCTTCCATTTGATAGGAGGTTTTGGTGCAGGAACGTCCGTATCCAACACATACTCGACATCAACTATAAAAGTGAAATGTAGGAGGAAGTAAAAAGTCAAACAACAGGACCAAAACGAATCTCAAGGAAATGTGTAGGACTCACACTGCTCAAGGAACTGGTTAATTGTTACAGCCTGACGATGTGCTGGGGAAAGCTCATGGGTGCTCCAGATCCGTTTAAGAAGCTCATCATTTACCGCGATCAGTTGGCGACAAATCTAAAAAGCAACAGGGATATATTGATCATCTTGAACTGCACCGGAATGAAGAGAAAGCCATATTCTTTCACACACCAAACATTGGAGGATTTTTCGTGAATCCTTCTCATTGGTGCAATCTGTATGTATTCTGTACGATGGCTTCAATCTCTCAGCATCCACCGCAAGCTTCGCCATGGCCTCTTTCTCGGTTATATTTGCATCCATGACTAAGCACTCCGGAGGAAGGAGTTCACCTCCTGTAACAAAAACGAAATAGAGAAGAATTCATTTTAAAGCAGCTACATTCAGCCATCTTCAAACAAGATTTCCAATGAATGTCGAAAACTCACCTTGTTCCCCGATGACTTCATTACAAAGACGTTTGATCTCTTCGAACACCTTCAGACGGTCCCCATCCATTTGCAACGAGGCGGTTTTGGAAGAATGAAATTCATCCTGAACAAAAGGAGGATTAAACTGCGTAGAACGCTAAGCTGTCAACAATCAGTACCAAGTAAGTTGTTATGTGACTCATGGACATCAAATGGACGTCTGCCTGTTCCATGAGAGATCCCGACTCATAGCATATGGAACAGGCCCACCAAGGCTGGGAACTGAAGGAAAAATGAAGTTCATGGAGGCACTCCAGACCTGCAAGTGTCCGAGTTACCATTCAAAAGAAACATTAGAAAATCTCCAAAATGGAATGATGCCAATTTCCTGAGTGGCCTTCGCAATCTTACCAACAAGTTGCTCCCCACAAGCAGTGTACCTCTTCACAAGCGCGGATGGTCCACTAAAGGGTCCGAACTTTGGAACCTCTTTGGCGAAGAACTCATAAATGAGCAGCTTCTGAAAGATAGTTATGAGCACGTGTCAAATGTGAACAACGGACATAATGTAATCCCACCTTCTTGTGTTTCGTTTGGTTTTCATGTTTGTCTTTATCTTCACGAGATGGGCAAAGATCTTGGCATATCTATAAACGTCTAATTCACATTCACATTGGATAGTACGTCATATATAGTCCGTGTAGTTGGACCAGGCACAATGTCTCCAGCCTCAATCAAACACCGCTTCACAGCAAGATAGTACTCGTCGATGCCACGCAGCAGGTGAGCTGCCTCTCTTGAAGCGCCGCCGCATTCGATTAGGGCAGTATATATGTATGTGGGGCGCATTGCCCAAATGAACAGAATGCACATTTTTCAAGAGTAGATGCAGCAAAGCAGCAAGAGGAGCCGCTGCCGTCCAAACATTCAACGACTCCTTCCCACAGAGAGTTAATTACTCCTGTTATCCCACTGGGATTAGTAAATTAGCACCTTCAATTCAATTAGCAATTGGCACCCGCAAACCACTCTACCAGGGCACCTTCGCATCCAAAGAATTTCGTGGCACATTCTAAAAGGCTTCCATCAACTCTGACTACTTCATAATTATTATTAACTGGCAGTGCTTCAAGTGTAGTCCATTAGAAAAAGCAGATGAAGCACTGACGTCTATACTGCTGCAAAAGCAGACTGAACCCTTTGCTCCAAAATAAAACAATGATTTAAAAATGTAGGTGCCAATGCCCTATAGTGCCCTATCACTGACAAGGTTTCCCATTCAACTGCATTTCAGACAGGTACGATCCGTGTAGGGGATGTTACATGGTTCTGAAGAACTTTTGATTATCGCAAAAGGCAGGTCTTTCAAGGAAGGTGTGCAGCAAGAACTAAAAAAGGAAGAGCTTTCTGTTGCAGTAATCCACATTCCATGAGCACACTGTAAGGTAATGGTGAGTTTTCAACACAAAAAGCGTCTGAGTTCGCACATTTAGTATTTCTATCTATCCATGGACAAGGGTAGCTGGCCTATGCAGAAGATCCAGAAGATCTATGCAACTAACGACGTTTTCTCAAAGAAGTGCTGCGCACAAATGAACTGCTAAATGGTCACTGCTCCTTGACTTTCTTCACAAGGCCTTTTGTTCGAAGAGAACATTAACGATGTTTAAAGACATAAAACTCACCACACAAGTGTTGTTTGAACGCCAAATGTCTGTTCTGCGGGTTGTCTCCGCGTTCTTCTCTTCTTTTACTTTCGCAACCATTTTGCTTACTCCAAATAAGCCATCACTAACTATGTTTCGCTAGCTACAGGCTGCTCACTCAAAACTTCGCCTGAAACACTGTTTCTCAACATCTGTAAACCCTTATTCCTAACTCGAATGTAAGCTCGAAGTTCAGTTCTGTTATTCGGATATTACAATTAAAAACGTAAAGGTGTGCACTGGAGGGAGAAGGATCACAATAAAACGAGAGAAACTCTCAAAATTAGTTCAAAATCCGCAGTGGGACAGATTCAAATGAAAACTTGACGAAGGCCGGAATTTCCACGCAGATTAAAAGATGCATAATGTCTTGCGATCTGTTTCTACTTTATTCCACAAGTATGTAAGTGGGGTGATGATTTGCTAAATCCAGAGAAAGAAGCCCCTTTGCCAAGAAAACTTCTCAGGAAACGGCGTCCAGACCGCTATCAGGGCATAGGCATTTCAAGGGAGGCCTATGTGAGGATGTAAACAAGATTAGTGAATAAAGAGAACAAATTAAAGGGCCAAACCGGCTCGAAATGTTCCAAAAAGCTGTGGAAAGCTCAGAATGGCGAAATATTCCGAGCGCCGCATATTGATTGGGGCAGGCCGCGCGCACAGAAGCAGGGCGCGGCAGAGAGTGTGGTGCCAGTCCATGGCAGAGTGCAGGGCCTTGCAGAACGGCTGAGGACCTTCAAAATCTAATTTTCAGAAACTAACATTGGTCTGCACCCGAATATCCGATTAGTGCTCAGAATCTGTGGAGAAATTCCAAATGTGAGAGCCTTATTGTGGCCACCTTAAATGCAATGGTCCACCTCACATTCGTGGTTGAGGTAACGGCAGATTCTGCATCTCCTCGACACGCTGAATCCAGCCATATAGGTAAATTGTCTCGAAACGGTCTCTAAACCCGTTTTCCGGGACGGGGTCTGTTACAGTTTGCCAACCCGAGTTGACATGTGAAGCCGTTGATCTTATCGATTGAACATGCCAAGACTCGTTGGCCAACGCGGCAGCCGTGGCAGGCAGCCAGCACAGCTCGGAGCGATCCGCCTTCGGGCTCCAAAAATGTAGCCAGTTCGACCATTTCGAAAACAGGGCTTTCGTCGCTTTTGAGCCTGGTGATGCACATTACTGGGATCAACATGGCGAAAAGGTCTAAGATATGTCTATACCTCCAACAGGCGGAATAAGATGAGCCCCTGCCTTTAAAGACTCCACCCATCAGAATTCTTGAATGTGAGTCGAATAAGTTCGACTGATGCCATCCGTCGAATATCCGGTCGAATTACGAATTATTCTTGGATATTTATCAGAATGCGAATATTCGATTATAACTTTTCTTCTGACAGCTCCTCGCCCAGCTTCTCATGAGCTAGCTGGACCATCACCGAACATTTTATTTTATTCTATAGCAGTCGGGTGGTGTGCCTTACAATCAGCAAAAAAGGAGAACAAATCAAATTCGACCCAAGAGAACTCGCGAGTGAGCTGAAACGACCGAAAATGCTAAACTCAGAGATTCCTGAACGGCGAACACAGGCCGAACACGTTTCAACAGCAGTTAGAGAGTCCCCAGATTCCGCCGGTTCCGTCAGCTGTTAGATTCGACCAAATTAATCTGTGTGAATGCAGCTTCGATGTCGCACATCAAGACGATTCTACTTCTCCGTGATGATACCAAAATGTCGTGGATTTCATTCACGAACGACTCTCCCTTGTGAATCACATCGTTTAGAGATAGGTTTCCTTTTCTTTTCGAAGGGGCGTCGAAAACCACCCTTAATGGTGTCTTTTTGCTAGGTTTCCATACACCTGAGTGAGGCATGTAGTAGATTCCTACAGCATTTTCTTCAGCTGTTGAGAAGGTTTCGATAATGCCTTCTCTCTCGTAGTTCTGCAGGATTTTGAAGTATCACTCGTATTGTTCTTGGTTCTGCTGGAGCGTTCGTTGGAGGGATTCTAGGCGTCGTACTGTAATTACATAGTTGTCCTCCAAAAACGAAATGTTTTTTTTTCTTAAAGGCAGCACTAACGGTAATTTTCGCCTCTGAAGGGAGTCGCTTACCGTGTAGCCGACCGCTGGACAACCACAAAGGAAGTTGAACACAGCAAACAGAAAGATAAGACCTGCTGAGATCCTGCCGTGGACACATCTGCCGCTCTGGACAAAAAGGGTTCCGTCGGTTCAGCTAACGCCATTGACTGGGTGTGCGTATGTGGCTTAGCGCAAGGTTTTGTGTGGAATGGGCACCATTTGCAGGGTTTCGTGGTGGGACCCATCACGGAACACTCGTCCGCCCTGTGGACGCACATGAAATAGCGCCATCATTTCCTGTGTTTCACGCTACTTCATCATTATCCGTGAGTTCATCGTCCCTAAAAACCCCGATATACCCCGAAATCTCCAACGCGGAAAATTCCGTGAGTGCTGCCTTTAAAGGAAATGGGGCTGTGATGCACCCTTGCTCGAAAGACACTCTTTTGGAGTACTCATCCTAATATTTGTGGACTTTTTCATCTTCTTGGCATTCGAGCGCGGATATTCCTTGTCTTTCTAACTCGAACATTTTTCTCAGAATGTCTTGTTCACTACTTTCATGAACGGCAGTTAGTCCATAACATGTAGTGCTCTGGATATTCAAGGCGTAGGTGATGCCTTTCCCGTATACTGTAGGTCCAAATACTGTTTTCGTTTTCGTAATGTGTAGTCCCGAAGGAGTTCGCTCTGTTTCGGCAGGGCATATGACTAGGTCGTGGTAGTGATCCAGTACTACGGGAATGTGCGGGATCTGTTGTTCGCCTCTGAGTTTGGAGTTAGCGAGGCAGATATTGTTTCCCTTCAAGAAGGTGATGTCGACCATGGTGAGATTCACACTCGGAAAGCTGTTAGTAATCATGGATTTTGTTTGAATTCTTATTCGATCTCTTCTCCGTAAGGTGTACTGATCCTCAGATTCACTACGTGACTCTTGAAGAATTCTATGTGGCCACCCATGCCGGACATCGTGCATATTTCTGTGGTTTTCCTTGGAAGGCCAAATCGATCGGCCACGGACTATACGATCACTGATTTGAAAGCTCTTCAGTCAAAGAAGAAAAGTACTTTCTCGTACTCTCCAGTATTAAAATTCCAAATGTTTCCTTCGCTTGTCATGAGCACGAGCTGTGATGCGTTGATGCTCGTGGAATTTGACAGTTCTGTGGCTCTTGCACTTACAGTGGCCGTCAATAGCGGTGGCCCATTCGCGGCCTCGAGAAGGGTGCCGCGCAACCGCGCCGCGCGCGCCACAGCAGATGTCTTCTGCTGCTGTTGTGCTACTTCTAACAGCTTTTCCACTCGTTCTAAGGATTTTTGACAGAATGAGAAGAAAAGCGCCTAGCGGTAGCATACCAGCGGCAGACAGCACCGATGCCGGTGGGCGAGGTGCGGTTGCGCGGCGTCCCATTCGAGTCCGCAGATGGGCCACCCTCATTGACTTCCACTGTATATGAGTCTGGTTTGTCGTGGGCGATTATTTTGGTTTGTGGAGATCCTTCTGTCCCTATTTGGTTGGTATGTTGGCCTTGCATCGTTTTGACCGACCATATTTCTTTGGTTCGAGTTCCACGACGGAGTTTGGAATGCTGATTCGTGTCTCTTTTGAAACACAAGCTAGAGTGGTGTTTCTGCCCACAGTTAGGGCAGTCCGGTTCTTGACAATCGAAACTACTGGGTTTTGCTGAGCAGCATATCCAGCATCTGTTCTCGTCCCTTAATATTTTTCGACGAGTGTCCTGATCTGTTATTGTTCTGCATGTCATCGATGCATGATTGCCGTTACGGCAAAATAAGCATCCTTCATTGATATAGGGTCGCTGTTTGATACTCTTTTCTTCTGAAGTACTGACCTTATCGTTTATCGTATGGCCTAGTCTGTTTTCGACATAACCTTTTGCGGCAATTTCCTTTCTCAATTGCGCCAGAAGATCCTCGATTGTTTGATTTGCGATTGTTTGGCCAGATACTAGCACAGGTTTTACGACTTCCTGAGGAAATTTTGCCAGAATTGTCTCACACCACATAGGATCGCAAGAATTTCGGACGTCATAGCCAGCGGATGTCATCTGATTGACCAATGTTTGTATTTGGTCGAAGACTGCTGTGCTGCTATCTGCGAAATTGTTAGCTGGTTTTAGGTCTACCCGCCTTTATACGATCTGGGATCTATTTGTTGGCCGATTGCAGTAATTCTGCTGCGACGTTCATATTATCCTGTCGTAGTTCTCTGGAATTAGTTCTATGCGGAGGTCTGATTGATCGGTATGGACAATGATTTGATCGATTTGTTCCGCTATTCTGTGAGACAGATACTGCTGTAGGCAATGCCATGTCTTCTGGATCGTTATTCGTACTCGTCTGTTCAGATTGTCCGTTCTGGGATATTTGCACATCTTGGTTCTCCAGAACTGTATGGTTTCTTTGGGCTACTTGTGTGATCTACCCAAGTTTGACGTCCATTTTATCTCGGACGCATTTTGATTCATCCAGCTGAGTTGTCAGCATGAATATGAGGTCGCGAGCCTCTGCTATGGCAGCTAGTGATTGTGACTCTTCCTCTATTTGTTCTATTTCTAACATGAGGTCTTTCCGTTCCGACTTGTTCTTGCAGTTTCGGTACTCGTCTCTAATTTCGGTGTGAAGATTTCCAAGGTGGTTTCTCCCTTCTTTGATTTGACTTATGTCGCTCTCAAGTAATGATATGGTGACTCTGCATTTTTCATAGTTTTCCTCATCAATTGTGAGAAAATCTACCTTAGCTGTGTAATCTTTGTACCACAAGTTCAAATCCCTGAACGTTTTGATGCTCATCATAAAGGGTTTTCTGTGAAAGTGAAGAGCCATTTTGCTACTACACTTCAGTCGCCTATTAGTTTAAAAATTAATTCTGTTTTGGCTTGTGACCGGGAGTTATCCCCAGGTAGTTTCTGGAGTTGGTTTCCCTGGTGTCGGGATGAATCGGGTCTATTCGCGGTCTTGAGATCTGACCGTAAAGTTGCTCTGGTGTGAGCAGAGTGTTGCTCTGATGTGAGCTAGTTTGTGCTCTTGTGCGTGCTGAATGCTGCTCTGGAGTGAGCTGCAGGTACTCCTCGCCCCAAAGTTGGTACGCTTTGGCACGGGAGATTTAGTTGCTCTGGTGTGAGCTGTCTTTGCTCCTGGTCCCAAAGCTGTTACGCTTTGGCACGGGAGAAATTGGCTGTTTAGGCCGATGCACCAAAGTATCTGGGCGTGAAGACATTGGGTAAGAAACCCTTTCAAGATTGTCCACAGACACGCAACTTCATCGTTGTCAATGAGTTCATCACCTCTAAAAACCCGGATATACCGCAAAATCTTCAACCCAAAGATTTCCGTGAGTGCTGCCTTTAAGTTGTCCTGCTACTGAGGACAATGGCTCACCCGAGTTCTCTATTCGCACATATCTCACACGCTTTGTGAACTAAAACTGATCTTCTCACATAATTCGCGGTTTCCATACAAGTACGAGAGAAGATTCTCAGATTTTCACGCGACTATGAGATTCTCACTTTATGTCATGCGGCATGTGTGAATTCCCACGTACATTGACCGCCGGGACCGTTTATGCATTGTAAAGGTAAGACATACGGAGAGTAGGTGACAATGTCGTCTCTGTGTTGAAGAATTTCACAGATGTACAGGAAAGGTTACGAAGTTGGTGATGTTGGAGGGAAGAACGCCCCAGGTAATCGGCAAAGGACATTATCGGAAACCTTGTGCAGGTGAGTTTCAGATGCATGGAACATTGTTAAAGGGAGGGGGCCACCTCATTCCGTTGTTGGAGTTAAAGACATATCCTAGGCCTTCTGGTCATGTTGATCCCAGTAATGTACATCACCAGACTCTAAAGTAACAAAAGCCCCATTTTTGAAGCGGTGGAAATGGCTACATTTTTGGAGCCCGGAGGCGGATCGCTCCAAAAATCCGATTGCTATGCTAGCTGACTGCCACTGCTTCCGCGGTGGCCAACGAGTCTTGGCGTGTTCAATCGATTAGATCAACGGCTTCACACGTCAACTCGGGTTAGCAATCTGTTACAGACTCCGTCCAGGAAGACGGGTGTAAAGACTATTTTGAGGCAATTTACCTATACCGCTGGATTCAGCGTGTGGAGGAGATGTAGAATCTGCCATTATCTCAACCACGAATATGAGGTGGACCTCTGCCTTTAATGATTCCTCGTGTTACTCAGATTGTAAGTGAATGATTATTGGTCATAATTTTTTAAGTCTGCGTATTTGCAGTAGGACTAGTTCCCGTCAACTCGTGAAGATGTTGTGTCGACTTCTTCGGAAAGCAATCCTGAATTCTCGAGTACGCCTGCTGATGATGATATTGTTGGGTGTTACTCTTACTTATTACTGGGTCGCCGATTGTTTCTGTAGGATGTCACTTGTAGGATGTCATTGGCGTGGTTTCTTCCTCCACAAAGCCGTCATTCTCCAAACCAGGACTTCCACATCCTTTCGAATCTAGCTTTTTCTTGCTGAATCTACTGTCTATCGCAATATAGTATGCCCCAGTGGAATACGATGTTAAACGTGACCTATTGCAAGCCATCATTTTGTTAACACAACGCAAGCAATTGCTTCGTGTAGCCCATAAGGATCCAGAATTATTTGAGTTCCATGATAAACATAGCAGAGGCGCGGCCACGCAGTCTTTTGATGCAGTACCAGCTGCCTTTGTTCGGGAACTAAAGAAAAAAGAAAAGAAACATCCCACCAGTTCCAAACAGTCGTGGAAGCCGCGGTTCCACCATAGTGGAGATCCAGTCCTTTCGAGCGAAGGTAGTGAGCCTCCGCTCCATCGCGTTGTGCAGAGAGGTGCCGGGAGGCCTTACTCCTTACAGGCAAGATACGGTTTACTTTGAACGGCTTTTAATGAGCAAGGTTTTTAATACAGGTGCATTATACCATTCGTCCGAAGCCCACTAGGCGCTTCCGAAAAAAAGAACCTGTGACACCAAGTACAAGTAGGAATGAGTTTTTATCGCGAAGTATTCATAATAAGTTGGAGTATTCGTTCAATTTGAAGTTTCATTATTTCGTGCAAGTCGTCTTCTCGCGATTTTTATCCTAAATGATTATTGCAGGTACCCTTTTTTATTTACAGCGGAAGGAGGTGCTGTCCGTAAGAGGACATTGGGTTTTTTTTGCTGACAAAGCCAATTTCACATGGGCATAGCATACGTAGCTTGAGCGCCAAATCAGGTTTAATTTCTAGGGCTCGACATGGGCCTCCATGATAAATTGAACAAAATTCATCTGCTGTACGGTTCCGTTATTGGTTTTTATGAGCTCCGAGCAGACCCAAACGTAGATTTTTGTGTGTGAACAGCAATTAATAGTGTTGAGTGGGTTATTTGTCGTGCGAGTCTTACTCAACCATAGACTACGGTGGTTCTTGACTCCTGGATAGAAGGGACATCAGTGCCGTTCGCCCACAGTGACGTCTGATGCCAGGAGAAACTGAAATTTGACATAACAACGACTTCTACAGCATTGCGAACAAGCCTTTTGTAGTGGAAGTAGAAAAAGGAGAACAAATTGGTCACTTATCCATGTTTTTTTGTCCTTTTATGGCAAACGGTTGTTTAACAGTAGTAATTCCTTTCTCTACTTCTGACACAGAGTATTCTCTCTGCAAGAGTATTCATTACATGTGAGTTCCACATGTACACAGTGGAAAATTCGATGTAGGCGGAAATTTCATCTGTAGAAGTCACTTTGATTGTAAATACTACCAAAACTGTGGAAATTTCGACGTCTTTCACTAGAATCTTAATTTTTCGAAAGTCAAGAAACGCGATTGCCATAGGAACACCTACATCCATTTCTAGGCAGCAACTGCAGCATTTGTCAAAACCCTGCTAGTCCCACATGAAAAGTGTCATGTACGAGGAACCAAAATGAGCCTTCTCCTATCATATATGCGGCACACGATTACCACCTGGTATCCTTCAATGTTTCTATACCTTTTAACTGAAACGGGAAAATTTTGATCAGCCTCCATTTGGTTCACTTTTTAACAGATAGAACGAAGACGTAGAAACAAACAGTATTCACATAACTCACTCAGTCGTTGAGCTGCAGCAACTAATGTTGCAAGCCGCTCCTCTCAAACTACCACTTTAATTCAAAGAAAATGTGCTGCACTGTGGGATAGATACACGTGAAAACAAGTCTTGTGAAATTCTTCATTTGACAATCTCTGTTCTGAGGTCCGAAAATGAACAGCAAATATAGGCTATGTCGTGAATGGGAATATTTTGTGATGAAAAGAGTGATTCTTGTGATGATATACGACACTTGACATACATAGGGGATCGGTAGTGGCGGGAGCAGAAAATGGGCGGCATCGTAAGTGCGGTGAAAGAAAAAAGTCACCTCTTTACGATGAGGCAGGACGCGAGCAAATTGAGGGCTATTCCTGAAGCGAGTTGTTCGATGAAGAATAGTAATTCTCGCACGAAATTGGAGCTGGCTATTACACGCTGCGTAAAAAGAGGGCACGAAGACCGAGGGAGTAGTGTCTTCATTCTAGGTTTAGACCGGCTTGGCTGAACAGCCGTCATTCTACTCCTTTTTTCGTGGGGAAACCGGAGAAAACACCTGAATAAACGTTTACAGAATCGACGGCTCGTGAGCAAAACATAAGGAGATTACAAACGATGACTAGATGAACCCACCAGAAAAAGGAAGACACTCTTTAACACTTACCAATTCGAGAGCGCCACGTACTATAAGAATCTATGATAGGACTTTGGAAGAATTCCATAGCTGGCAGTAAAATTACCCAGCCGATGCTACGCTCAATCAGCTCGATAGCGCAGCGACCTTCATGGCCAAGAAAAGAGCCACTTCTTCAGCGAAAACGTTGGGAACATTCGCCGCAGCGTTGGCTCTCAGTAGGATTGGCAGAAAATGAACGACTAAGCCAAGTAAAGGTAGTGGTCATGGAAATTTTCGTGTTTGAGATCGTTTTGGATACTCAGCAGTTGTCGGAAGAATTCCACGAAAGTTGCATAGTCGCAGACATCAGCATTCTCAAGATGTAAAGAGATAAATTGTGTGCTGGAATTCAGCTAGGATGTGTTTTGTTGTGAAATGAGTGGGAGTTTTTATTTAAAATCACTCTGTTTCCTTATGATAACACCTTTCACTATAGCGCTAAGCCCAGCAGTAAGCCAATTTTTGTCGATCCGAGTAGAATTCGCTGGAATTTACATGTAAAATACGCGAAATCTGCCCGAATCTGCACTTTTTGGGAGTTCGAGCAGATTCCGCGTATTTTTCGTTTATTCTTCCGGTAAAATCGTTTTTCACTAATTTTTCGCATTGCTTATGCACTCAGAAATGAGTTATACATGAAAAAATTTCACATATTCCTGTCATCATAACCACAAAGACGTTTGGTAAATTTATCTAGTGCATATAAATATTCCATGCTAACATGAAGAATATTCACCAGCCTAATGTACGGAGCATGTCAACTGGATGTACTGGGGAAGTAATCTTCACAGAGAAGATTCCGCCGTCAGGGGACCGAGTGCTACAGTAACCCGAAACCTGCGAATCTAAGCCAAGTTGGCGCCGGAGCGCGCTATTTCACCCAGTTGGCATTTCTGCGTTTGGGCAACTGCAGTGTTAGCTTCAGTTAAGCCGTGTTGTGGGATTTTATCTGCAACAAACCCATTGATGGGGATTATAGCTGCAGTCCAGCTAGATCGGAGAGTTTAGAGAAGGGCTAAACTGCTCAATTCACAGGCTGTCTATTAGAATCGTTCTGCGATCGTCTTTCTTTCGCAGGACGAGGAGGTGATATCATGCATGTTTTTTCTCTCTTTGCTGAGTGTTCTTCTACTACCTTGGTTCAGTTGAGAATAGTTCGTGTGTTGTCGTCTACTTTTGGGAATGGCCACCTAAGTTCAACCATCATTTTTGTAGGTCTCTTCCCCCAAGAGCGTTGGCTTCCTCCTGTGCTAGATACGACACTATTATCGGAACAGAACCTGTTATGGTATGTTCCAAAATTGTGAAGGTTGAAGATTCCGAGCATTGTGAAAGTTGGAGATCTTCAAGATTTCAAAAATGAATTTCTGTTTTGCTATTGGGTTAGATATGAGATGCTGTCTTCATGTTTCCGGTTTTCATGCAATTCTTACAAGTTCACCAAAAAATTGGCACAGAAAGGCACCTTTTTTGTAAACACTCCGTGCAAGGAGAACTTTTAAATGTGCTTTTGTAAGGTTATAGCAACCATTATTTTAGTCGCACCATGATTCTCCAAAAGTGCCCCGAATGTGGAAAAAATGTGAAGTGCCTCTACGAGCATCTCTTCAACCAATATAATTATGACAAAAAAAAAACGCATCGAAGGCATGAAGTCAACATCGATTTAAAACAGAAGGATCAGCCATCCCGAAATTGAAAGCATACACTCATGCACGAACTGCGGTAGAAAGTATGAAGTAAAGGATTCATTGAAGAAACACCAGAGGCAATGCCATCCAGGAGAGCACCATGACTTGGTAAAGTGCCCAAGCTGTGAAGTAAACCTACGCGACATTAGTGCACTCGTATTCCATTGTGATGGGAACCATTTTGATGAATCTGATGAGTTTCTTATAGAAGAGCTATCCCATGGAAAGTTTCGAGGTTAGGAAGATTTCTTCCATTTTCATTCATACAAAGGTAATAGTATTCTCTAGCTACTCTTTGAAATGAGATTCCTTACTTATCCTTTGTTTATGACTCTATGTTCTATTATCCTATGTTGATGATTCTATGCTCTATTACTGAGGAATAAAAACTTCTGTTACTCCTTAATGAGTACACTCTTTCATTTCTAAGTGCATGACAGTCCAGTAGGTCACTCAGTCGTTTGAGGGCTTGGAGCTGAACTCTTTTTATCTGGACAGAAGAGAAGTGTATAATTTGCACACAGTTGTTTTGGGTGTATGAGCCATGAACTCCTCCGAATACCTAGATTGCACCAAAGATGCTTAGGAATACGTGTAATGAGCCGAAACCCCAGAAGAATGGCTCAACTGTTTGTTCACAAATGGTACTGAAAAGAACTCATCCAAAATGAAAACAGCTTAGTGATAGCAGAGATCAATATTCACAATCTTCCAGACACTGCGCGCACACACCGCTAAGTTCGCCCTTCTACCGATGGAGTTCATAGACTGTAGCATTTCCTCGAAAAACATGTCAAAATTCTGCTCTAGTTTGCGAAAGATGACTTCTGCAGTCGAAATTTGTGATTTTGTTATGCTTCATTCAATAAACTATATATCCTATGCGCGAATGACGTACTGGTTTGAAATTTTTCCCACAAATGCCTTGGTTCTTGTTCCTCACTTGTTGTTTTACTGTTTTACAAGCGTCAAAATAGCTGCAAATATCGTAAAAGTAGGTGCACGAACTCGAGAAATCGCTCTGATTAGTGACTCTCGTCTTGGTAGGTTATGCCCGTCTGGTAGTGTCTCTGCTATAGCCGCACGCGACGCACATTTCATACGACGCCTAAAATATACGGTAAGACTGGCCCCTGACTCTCCGGAACCTTTCATCTTGTCAACTGGAGCTAAAACTCCAGTTGCCCAGACGCAGGACGTCAACTGTGTGAAATAGCGCGCTCCGGCGCCAATTAGGCTTAGATTCGCAGGTTTCGGGTTACTGTAGCACTCGGTCCCCTGACGGCGGAATCTTCTCTGTGTAATCTTCCGTCAGAATCGCAACCAATAGTGGTCGGTAAGACTACCTGCAATCGGAAAAGTACTCGGGTGTGCAGAATTCTTGTTGCGGGCCAACGCCGTTGTAAACGTGTACACATGACCGCGGGCGAAGTCCGAGACCTGTTACCTTCCGCGTAATTTTCAGCAGATTTCGCTTATTTTTCAGGCGGATCGCGTAATTTCGAGCAGATTACGCTTATTTTCTGCAGATTTACGTTTACCTTTCGGGCGGAATCGGGAAATTTTTCAGCGAAAAATAAGGGAAAATCTGCTCGAAAGCACACGTAATCTGCTCGAATTTTTCCACCTGAGTTCTTGATCACCGAGGAATGGGTAGATCTGCTCGACACCACCATACTTGTAAATTGGCCACCCGGAAGAGTCCACCGTGCACCAATCTGACTGACGCTGCTGTATTGTGGTCTCTTACCAATCTCCGAAGCAGTGAACATTCGCGCAGATGACATAATGAAAGAAGAGCAAGTTTGGAAATGCCAGATAAGAGTGAGCGTTTAATAAAATTATAATCGACACTTTATTCAGCTGCATCAAAAACAAAGTACTTGGAACCAGAACAGATATGTACTTCGCCAAGGAATCATTGATCGACGACGTTCTGTGGAGTTACAAGCACCTTCGGAGGAATTGTCAGCTCCTTTCCACGGACATCAGACGAAGATGGTCAGAATCAGTGGCAACGTCGGACGCAAACTACGCAAAGCGGCGAAAATCAGAACCCTCTCCCCTCACACTTTCTGGAGAGGTGGCACAATGTAGGCGCTTGAGAGCAAAGTTAACTGGACAGCGTCTAGCGCAGAAGCAGATGGGCTAGTAGTATCTATGAGACCTACATTCTCCTGTTTGTTGTCGTCAATTGTTTTCTATGTTTGAATGCATGTTGCGTCCAGCCAAACTGAATGTCAATAAATCTTGCCCGTGTAATGACTGCAGCAGTGAAAGGGGCGTTTAGGCATCTGCACCCAGTGGAACCGGGTGAAGAGGCAGAATTGAGGTCTCCGCCGGTTTTGAGCGGACGGAATTTCGAAAATAAAGCTGATAAGAATATATTCTAAATTTCAAGTAATAAAAATAGGTATTAAAAAATGGAAAAAAGTAAGGATTTGGGAACAAGCTTACAAATATGAAAAAAGCAAGAATTTGAAAACAAGTTTACGAAAATTTTCACCTACTTTACGAAGTAATTCATAAAATTCGGTGCTGGGTCCGCCATTGCAGATAAATTGTGAAGTACAACTAAGACTGCTATGCTTGTTATGATCAGGAATCAAGAACTCCGCATAGTCTATTTCCCTAGAACCTACACTGCAGATCACGCTTTAATCGGACGCACCGGCATGGCGAATCCCACCCCTCCCCCTGTGTCGGTTTGGTGTTCCTTTCTCTTGCTGCTAACGAATAGAGAGCTGATTAGCCCCCGTATACTTTTCGACTTCCGTCTGGGCACATGTTGACGAGTAATTCTTCCTGCGAAAGACTTTTGACACACTTTGTACTATATATTCAAAGTGTGTCAATGAATTGACTCGGCATTGAGGTGGCACATGAAATTGTTCTAGGGCTTCTGATTTCCAGGTCCTGACATGTGCTTCAAAACTAGCAAAAATTACAACGAAAAAAACCTAATTTTTGCAGGATATACACACTCTGTAGAAACAACAGACTCAATAGGACATATAGGCTAAATGTGTGGCATAGGCGAACATATGGAGAAGGAAGGTGCTGAGAGTACGTGTCGCGACTTCGTGCGACTCTTCTCTCATCCCGTCCTAGAAAGCCAGGTCACAGCGCGTACGTTAAGCTCCGCCCCCGCGCCGAAATCGTGTAAATATCACTCACTCTCTCGTCAGCTCATTCTGCGTCGTGCATTCGTGGGGAGCGGTTGTCCATAGATGTTGGTTGATGCTGGAACACATGTGTCGCGTACCATCAAGCACATGCACAAGGATCAAAGAGGAGCAGCGCCAAGATGAGGTAACCTGGCGTCACCGCGGTCTACTCGGAGACGTTGAGCACATGCTCACACTGCCTTTCACCCCCGCCGTCCGGGGAGTTTGTGCTTGCTATAAGTCCCGTAGTAACTGGGCTGGTTGGATCCTTCTCCATAGTGTTTGTTATTGTATTGTATTGTTTATATCATGAATTTGGGCATTTTATGTGCTGAACTATGAATTTGGGCATTTTATGTGTTTGTGTTGTGTAGCAAGAAGACAGACGGCTGTCACGAAGACACGAAGACAGTGGCCACTATGTTAGCACAGTCAACATCTTATTAATATAATACATGTGTAGTTAACATCTACGGCAGCGGTGGCAGCACGTAATTCCGTCACACACTCAGGCACTTTCAGCGGACGGCGCGCGCATCCAATACAGGACGGCCCGCGTAAGGGATGAGAATTGGGCAGGACTTGGGTGCGCGGTGCCTTCCGCTCTTACCTGCCAGCGGACCAGCCGCGCACCCATTACAGGACCATCCGCGCGCACCTTTGAGGATCATTGGATAGGTAGCTCGGTTCTATACCATTTTTTCATTTAGTATTCCAAACAAAAAAGCTTATAACATCGCGAATGTCATAATCTATATTTATTCAAAGTTTCCTTCAAATACAGTTTGGTTTCAAACGAGGTAGAAACAAGGACATAAAGTAACAAGTGACTTCAAAGACAATTCGAATACAAATTCTCCTTCAAATACAGTTTGGTTTCAAGAGAAGCAAGAACAATGAAACAAACGCAAAAAAGTGACTTCAAGAACTATGCGAATACAGATGTCAACGGTGCATGATGCTCGTAGATGACCATGTAGACAATGAAATGTAATGTACAGAGGACAGAAACTTAATGATAATCCGGGAGAACATCTGCTCCGACATTATTCAGTGCCATATACATCAAAGTATTTGTATTAGCGAATATGTATCTGCTCCCATACTACACTAATTCGCTAATCTCCGAACCAAACCAAATAGCAACTTTAGGGGAAGTAAGTCATTTGAGTGACTTTGTCTATTGATGTAATTAGTGAAACAGTAGTATTAAAAACTTACAAAGCTCTTTCCCTGCTAAACAGGACCTGACTAATAGTTAAGAAGTATGCATAAATTTCACAAGCTGTCCTGGGTACATTCGGAACAGATGTCCCCCTGAACTGTCATAACCTTTCTGTTGCAAAGAGCTGCAAAACGAGAATTAGGAGAAATACAATTTTTTTCCACGGTGGAAAACGGAGAATTTTAATAATGGAATTCCAACTCATTTTCGAACTCGTCGTCGGTGATCCTATTTTCGTCGTTCGATGGATTCCTTGGGGCAGCTTTTGACTGGCACTGGAAAAGGCAATTTATAGAAAAGAAATAGAAGAGCACAGGAAACGTTCTATGGGAAGAATAAGGATAAGGCCAATTAGACGAATATGAATGAGAAAACTGCACTCACATTATTGGGAATCCATCTGAATCCACTTCCACTATCGCAGTAGGTATAACCGCGAATGTCTTTCTTTAACAACAGAAACTATTGATGTAATTAGTGAAACAGTAGTATTAAGAACTTACAAAGCTCTCTGTAATGCCTTGAACAGCTTCGATTTCCATTTGAGTCGGTCCCGTACGAGGATTTTGCGCACTTTTCCACGTTGTTGGTCGTTGTCTCCCAGACTGATGAAGAATCTTAAAAACATGCCACAAATATAACGGGACCTATCACGCAAACAATAGTAAGGAGGGAAAATTGCAAGCAAATGGATTACTTACTCTGACTGGGAACGATCGAAATGTCTCTTTGGCTTGAGGTCGTCGTGTCCCAGGCCTATTAAGTCCTCACCTAATGGTGAACGGCTACTTTAGATCGAACTTCTAACAGAACTGAGCATTGAAGAGGAAGAAAAGCAAGAAAAGTTTGAAAACAAAAACATATGCTCATTGGCACACCACGGATTTCACAATTCTCAGTCAGGGACCTACAATAGTATAGTGACATTGCCGACAAAGCACCCAAAACAAGGAGAAGTACAGCAACGATCATTAACATAACGTCGCCAAATCAGCACTTACGAATTCGCGCCCTTTCCAGCTTTCAATTATCGAAACGAACAAGTTTGTGCAATAGCCCGTCCCTGATCCTTCACATTTCACGCCAAAATTAAGGTGCGCGGATGGTCCGCTTGAAAAACTGGTCTGCGGATGGTCCGCTGCAAAGCCCCGCCCACTTTTATGGTTCGCGGCCCGTCCGCGACCAAAGTTTTGGCACGCGGATCGTCCGCTAAAAGTGCCTGAGTATGTCGTCGTGCAGTAGTTGTGCAGTCAGGTGTGTGTTAGTACGTCCGTACGGGGACCATGTAGTATAACGAGTTGTAGTGGTATGGTTGGTAGTCTAGGGGCCTCCAATGCAGTTGTGCCGTGAGTCCGTGGCAGGCCGACACTTGCATTCAAACGCAAGCCAGGTAAGGGCTACCAGCTTGGTTGAGAACAGATTCGGTCATCTAGCCGCGGTTTCCCTGTCGACCGTGAACCCCGATGCCTGGTTCTGTGGTCTGCTAGGAAGCGGAAATTAGCGGAACGGGAAACGGCGACAGTACGAAAGCAAATCTTTTAAAATTACTTCACTAGATATAATATGCGTGAAAAATAATAAACTAAGAAGTAAAAGATTTTGTACTAGCTTGTTTTTGAGGATAATCCTTATTTTTCTCAAATGGTTGTTTCAGATGGCTCGGATTTAAAGACAGCTTTTCTAGTGTATTTGATCTTTTAGAATTTCTGCAACTTTTGTTCGAAGAGTGGCAGCTACCTCTGCCTTTGTTCTCACACTCCCCTACCCGCCCCCCATTCTCCACCGTCTTGAAATCTGCTTCTGCCGCTGATAAACATATGTTCACTCGTGCAAAAAAGTGTGAAGCGGATGTTTTTGGAATTATCTTTCATGAATCTTAGAACTCATTGAACGTATGTCGCTATTGGCATTTCAACTCCGTGTCGAGGATTTCGACGGATGCTGCCTTTAAGTGCTGAGAATTGCGCAAAGCGCACAATAGTGCCATTTCTCCGGCTGATATATAAAGTTTTCACAACTATTTGGAATGATCAGAAAAATTTCGACCTATAGGCCATGTTCTTCTATCCATATTTTTTGTATAAGTTTCCCGACAAATCTCAGATTTGCAAAAAAACTGAGTACGTCTGCCAAAAAATGGCTAGTTATGAGCCCATCGCCTTTCTCACCTTGTAAGGTTTCGGATTCCAGGCTCGACTAAGTGAAAGTTAGTTGTGAACCTTACAGTTGAGAAAAAAACCTGATTACATCCTGGTTTGAGATGTCTCTTTTGCCGTTTGTGTCCGCTTCTTCCTCCATCGAGGTGGACAGTGTCACTGGTTAGCTCCTCTAGTTCACGTGAAACAACGGTTCCAGGCACACACTGAAGTTCTTTCATCTACAGCCAGAATCAGAAATAAAGGCTTATTGAATATGATAATCCATCACAGAATGCACTCACACCTACAGGAAAGGATGGCGAGTTAGTTAGGGAGGGAGGCAGAGTTGCAGTCAGAGGCCCGAGGATCCCGGCAGGAATAATGAGATGACGAGGAACGAGGACGAACGAAACGATGAACAGGCTCTGCCTCCTGGAGGCGTTTTAAAAAGAGCTCAAAGGTTTGAAAAGAGTGACTGGAACAGCTTCTTTGTTGTGTACTGTTTACGCCTTTACGGTTGTGAAGACGTTTCATTTCTCCGGTTCTAGCGTTATTTCTGTATGTCGACGTATGCGTGACGTCACCATTACAGTATTTTCTTACGTCGATGGCTTCATACATATAATCGTTCCTCGAACAATTGTTCACCTTCTGACATTATTGGTGGCGGTAGAACTTCCAGCACCCCGCTATAGTTATGAATAGTCATCAGTCATTACGATACGTTTGGAGAAGATGTTTTGTAACCTGGCAGACGAGTTTGCAACTAAATAGACAAACAAATACTGCCGAATGTATTCCCAAACAAGAAGTTCGCCAGATCTGATAGCGAACAAATCTCTCCAAATGCGTTGCCAAGCGAGATTTGCCTTTTGTATCGCCATGCGAACCTTGCCAAATGTGTCGTTGTGCGAAACGTACAGAGCCTCTCTAACGTTCCAAGAATTCGTGTATTATCGTGTAGTTGACGTGAGCTTTTCCATCTTAGCTTTTGATCGATGCAGATTTATTTTATGTGCTTATTTTACACTGTGCTTGTGAATCCATAGGCAGTGTTTTTGTAGACCATTTACTTCAGTCGGAATTAATAGAATTGATAGAACAAAAATCCTTCCGCCCAATTTCCCTTCCTTCCTCTCACCTCATCCTTTAAGTTCCTGCCGAAGTCTGGCTCCCGCATCCTTGAAGCAATGCGTCTGAACAATGAGTTCATATGCCATTCTGTGGTTGCTTCGCTGAACTACGTAATTTGTTCTCGTGTTCATGTTCCATCCGCAATTGTGGTTGAGTTTCAAACTCTACAGGGTGCGGTATAAATACTGTATCAAAAATATTTGTTAACAACTTTTGTCCCAGAAGCTAGAACTGTAACTCCTCTTCAGTATTATTTACCTAAACTCTTGGAAATTAAACACACTGGGATACGTCTAACGTGGTCTCCTTCTGTGTTTACGACGGAGGTTAGACCTAGGGCATATACTACCAATGAGGCCCAAAAAAATTTTGGAGGTTTTTTTTCTTCCTTCTTTTCTGTGAGCGATCGCAGATTTGTAACAGCAGTGGGTTAGTGAGCTCATGCCCACACCTCTAAGATTTCCAATTGACACATCCATACGATCGATGTCAAGGAAGTTTGCACACGATTCCTCTGCCGGTATGAGTTCGTGGAGTTGGTGCATCTACGGTCACCTTGTCTTCTGCGCCTCGTTTCTCGAAGCACTGCTGTCGTAGCGGACCCATTTTTAATAGATGAACTAGCAGCTATACTTACTTTACGAAACCACCCTTTTTTCCAGCAATGAGCTGTTTTCCAAGTTTAGTTCAACGTCGACCTGAGGCTTACGGTCACTTTCAGAAACATCAGCTTCAGTGATGATATAGGGCAGATGTGATCTGCGAGAGAGGCCTTTCCTATTCCATCTGATGTCTTGGAGAACTGCTCTTACACTACGTGATTTTCACTGATGAAGCTCTGTTCCACATTGGAAAAAAAAGATCATCATCCCAAAGTGCCTAACTTTTGCGGCCCTCCAATAACATAACGTAACATAACTAAATTCTGCCTTCTTCATGCCGATGCGCTTCGATGTGAACATGCTGCTTATAGTGTTTGTAGTGTTCAGTCTGGACTTCCTCATTAGCAGGTGAATTAATCACCCTCTACAAAGATCACGGCTCTGTGTGCACCTAACTCTTCTACCACGCATTTTTGCAACGGGATCGTTTCTCGTGAATTTCCTCGAAAATTAGAACCGCGACAGCCGTGTGGCATGTATATGGGAACAGCTCTTCAACAGCCGAGCATCGTACTACAAATTGGACGGTGCAGTTGTAATAAAAATAAAAAATACGCACGCACACACAAAAATAGGCGATCAAGAAAAAAGATTGTACGGTGATGCTTCATAGCTCGATCTAGGTTCTTTTCAAATTCGGACTTGTTATAAAGTGGAATGTTGATATGAGGTTACGAAACGAGAAGGTAATGCAGAAAAAGGGATGGCAATTTCAGATATGAAATCTAGGGCAAAGAGCTTTTTTGCAATGGGGGTGGAATTTGCGACGAAGTTTGACACAGTATTTAAGCCGCAGCCTGTATAAAAATGAATGTCTGTACAGCACAGTGGACGTCAATGGCGTTGACCCATCTGCGGCCTCGAGAAGGACGTCGCGCAACCGCGCCGCGTGCGCCGTGACCTATGTATTCTGCTGCTGCCATGCGATTTCTTGTAGCTTTTCTACCCGATTTTAAGGACTTTCGAGCAAATCAGAAAGAAAAGACCCTAGAAATAGCATTCCGGCGGCGGCGACATCGATCCCGGCGGGCGCGCGCGGTCGCGCTGCGTCCTTCTCGAGGCTGCGAACAGGCCACCGCCATTGCCGTCCACTGTATGTATGTGTGTGTTCGTGTGTATGTATGTAACGAATAGAAATCACAGAACGTTAACCGATCGAGACCAAACCGGCGGAGGTTTAGACACACTTCGTGGGGCTTTATCGATTGGTTTATCGATTATATCTAGCCTATCGATTTTTCGCTATTTCTGCACGGGATGCAGTGAGGGCATGCTTGTTCGGGTCTGTCAATATGCTGATCACGAGATTGACAACCATTTTGTACGACATCATCGGTTTCGATTTGTCGATTTTATTGATTTTTTCAGTGATGTTGATGTGAGGTTACGAAACGTGGAGATAATGCAGAAAAAGGGATAGCAATTTCAGATATGAAATTTATGGCAAAGAGCTTTTTCGCAGTGGGAATGGACTTTGCGACAAAGTTTGACACAGTTTTAAGCCGCACCCTGTAGCTTATTGCTCCACAATAGATCTCAGCTGATAAACGTAACCAGAGTTCACGAATGGGGTGACATTTAGAAAGCAACAAAACACCTCTACTATTGACTCTGCAGTTCCCTCAGTTCTGTGCAGTTCCACCGCGGACGAGCTCACAAAATATATCAATTAGTGGTCTCTGCCAACTGTGGGAACTATAACGCTTGTCATAGCTCGGTGAAGTGGAGAAAAAAAAAGGCCGACCAGCAAAATCTGACAAAGCGTTTTCACCAGACTAGTAGTCGATGAGTGTAATGTCCTCAACCATTCATCGGAAAATCACGACTTCCGTGATACGTAACATAATCGTAATAGCCAGTCTCTTTTCATGTTAGTTAATCTTCTTTATTAGTTCTTCTAAAGAGGAGAGAGGAGAAGTTTCAAAGCCCACTGCAGAAGAGTTCTGCACTTTTTTATTCCTTTCTCTTACATCGATTTCAAGAGAAATGACTCTAGTTACAGATGGCTGAATTCATGCATGAAAAGCCAGGGAGAATGGAGACGCTTCTGGAGTATTCAGAAAAAAACATTTGTTTTCTTCAAAAAAGCCTAATGCTCGGCGGGCTCCAGCTACTTGCAGTACCAATGGAGTTTGTAGTTATGCCACACCCATAATTGTGTTAGTATCTGTGAGCTTATCATTGATAAAGTTTTCATCAATTATTCATTCGTCAAATAAAATGCTGCATAAAATGACACAAAATTAGTTAGAAAAACTTGAAATATTAGGTTGTCGGGAAAGTTTCCCGCCGCTCATCCTCGTGTATTGCCAAATTTTCCTTATCCAAACCCTATATAAAGGTCAGTCAGTCTCGTACCTATATATGATTTGTCCTACCATTCCGACCGAAAAAGCGTCATTGACTACTACTGCTTGACTGCTGTTGCAGCTTTGCCAGCTGGAGAAACGAAGCAACGAAAGCAATGCTCCAGAAATATACGTCGTGCACTGGACCTCTCCTCTACCTCTTAGTATACGGTGAAGATTCGGTTCCGCAAGTTAAGAGATGGCGGCTTGGACTTAAAGGCAGCAAGAGCCGAAATCCTCGACTCCGAGCTGAGGTGCGCATAGTGAAGTACAGACTCAGCACATCATGAATTCGAAACGAACACACACACAACGATGGCTTACCTGCAGAGAAAATGGAAACGTCGTCGCGAACACGGCTTTAGTACCGAGGAAAACTCGAACCGACGCGAACTCGGCCGTTCGCGACGACATTTCTATTTTCTCTGCAGATGAGCCATCATTGTCTTTGTTCGTTTCACGTTTATGATGTGCTGAGTCTGTACTTCACCTTGCGCACCTCAGCTCGGAGTCGAGGATTTCGGCTCTTGCTGCCTTTAAAACAGACCACCATTCGGTCGATAAGGTGAAGTGAATCACGAACGCCTCCTGGAGCTGATTAGAGACAATTCATCCCTGAGCTGGTAGAGGAATCTGAGGACTATAACGCTACAATACCTTTTCATCTACATCCCTTCGAAGAGAAAAGGAAATATGACGCATGTATTCATTATGGTCTGAGCCGACACCATCATCAAGTGCGTTGGGTGCGTGTTTAACTTTTAAGTTTTTGACAGACTTTGGCGCTCGGCTTCCCAACTTGATTATCAGTGACCAGAAGTGAGGTCCATATGTAAATCACATGAGCAATGTGGGTGGCTCCGATGGCGGTGACCACTCTGGTGCTCGTACACCGGCGGTTTCCGCCCGAATTCCTAGGAAACTCCGTCTAAACTGCTCGGAAAAGTGTGAGGAATCCTGGAGGAAAACAAGCGGAATTTAGTGGAATCCTACAGGAAATTTAACCGAAATTTACAAGAAATCGGGTGAAAACGTGCAAATGCGCGTTGAAACATAAACAACGGAGAAATGTGGTTCAACATGATTCAACATGATCGCTCACGGACAACGCCAACAACTCCCGGAGTTGGAACCAAAAATTCGTCGAACGTGTTCTACCACGTGTTTAGGATCAAGAATCATTCAAGTACCACACTTGAGTTTATCTTCAAGCAGCAGTTGAACGCTCTAACATATTGGAGCTGTTGCTTCGTATAACAGCAAGGTCGCCTCTTGAGGATTCAACATAGGCAAATTCTATAATATGCATATTTGATCCTGATTTTGCAGTCGAATGCATCAAAGCATTAAACGGGACAAATTAAGGGGATGAAATATGTGTAAGCGAAATAGAGTTCAAAATTTTCAGACACTCTAGCATTTTGTTCCATGAGCTCGTTCACTTCAGCATCTCATTAATTTTATTCTGTTTTGCTCGCTCATCCTTCAACTTACCTAATCACAAGTCTTTTTTTCTTTTTAATTTATTAATCATTCCATGTGCTTCATTTTATACAGTTTTTCCACTTTTATTCCCTAATTTTGTTCATTTTTAGAAGGAAATTTTGTTATTAAAAGAAAATTTCTTAAATACATCCCTAATCTGGATATTCTAGGTCGTTGGTTCCTAATTGGGTACATTTTGTGTAATTTCGTTAGTTCCCGTTCATGTTTCATGTAAATTATGAACCTTCTCACCTTCTCTCCCAGAAGTTCTAGCGAAAATCACCGGTATTGAGTCACTTGAGTGAGCTGGAAACATCTAAGGGTTATTTCCACAAAAACATGGGGTACTGAAAAGGATCGGCCTATTATATAAAGAAAGCATTTTAAATAGCGCATTGAACACTAAAACATGACGTTCAAATTGAAATTTAGTGCCGCAGGTCATTACTCGAAAGGGTGCAAAAATTCTCGCGTTATTCACCGCGGTGCAAATTTATCCGGAATTTAGGCGGAATTTAAGAGAAATCCGCTAGTCGACCAGATTTAACCGGAATTCACGCGATATTCAGGTGAGATCCGCCGGTAGTTTTGAGAATGCACGATTTACACAAGATTTAGCCGGAATTTACGCGAAAACTGGCAGAATCCTGCGAAAGACATGATTTACATGGACTTTCCCAGGAAATCAGGAGGAAACCGCCAGTGTAAAATTACCAGAGCATGACTTCCACCGCTAAAACGAGCAGTACCTCATCAGAAGGCAATCCTCAATGCTTGGTGAGATTGCTAAAGAATCACTCATTGAAAGCTGTTGCCGACAAATCCTTCTGTGACTGCAAGAGTTCTTGTCAATAATAGTGGCACCTACATACATACCGTAGTTGTCAGTTATATTGAAACAGAAAAATTAATTCAAAAAAGAAGGCTGAAAATGGCGTAAAACTTTTTCGACAACCTAATAGAAAGTTTATGCGAGGTTAAATGACAGTGAAACCAGTTAACTAAAAGCGATCACAAAAAAATTGAATGCATACAAAGACACATTCGCGAACAATCTCTCCGTGAAATATTTACGTGTTTATTTATTTATTTATTTCACGCCAACATGAGGCATGCTATAACAGCAGAATAACTTAGCAGACCAAAACTTCAGTAAAAAAAGATGGAATAGAAAAAGAAACGACAAAATTGAGGAATTACCAGGAATCACAAACTAAAAAAAAGGGGGGGGGGGATTCAAGGACTTATTTGCACGCTACTGAGCGAGACTCTTATTTATTTATTTCTTTCTTGCACTCAGGATGCACTTTATTAAACACATAAATCGAGCCCAGTGCCATGATAAGCTGTGAAGAAGAACAAAACGGATTGCTCAAAACAGGTTGCGTTAGAATAACAAGACCGAACTCAAATCTGGAGAAATATCTAAAGAAAAACAATGGAAAACTACCGGTCTCTTCTGCGATTGTGCAATGTGGACCAGCCCTGAACCGCTAACGTTTATTCCCATGTAGTGGAACAAAAAAAGGTTGATTTTGCTCCATAACTCTTCCTCTGGCGCAGGCTAGAACTCTCAGATGAGCTATGCATTTCTCCACTGTGAGCCGATCGTCACCTCGCGGGATTTGTTATCAGATTTTCTCCAATGACTTCATAAGAGAACAATGGTCTCCCTACAATAGCCATACAGACCTCCTCTTTCGGCATCACCCGAGAAGTCAACCGGAATCAAATCAACCGGACCGGCTGCCCATTTGGAGGGTATAAATAAAAACATATTTTGTATTAAAGGACAATTTTCTGCTCAATGCTAATTTTCCACCTCGGTTGCTCCCAGCAGAAGCTTTCATCGCATTTGCACTTTGTTTTAAGCCAAATAGGACAAGTGCACATGCAGCTCAGCGCTGCATGGATTACTACGCCATCAGCCACCATGATGCACGCGGAATTTACATATGGGAGTGAAAAAAGTCATTACATAACTCAACCGTCGGATGAGCAGTAGATAACAGAGCTGCAGCTCTTGCGAAATTATTAAACTCGGGTCTAATCCGCTTCTCGGCAGACTGTGTGTTTTAGTTTAATACAATTGCTTGGCAAATACGCTGTGTTGCGCGTACTGTGTTTACACGATGATTCATTCGTCTCATCAAAGATGAATTTCTTGATAACTGGAGTTCCTCCGGAACTAGTAATGTGGTGGTGAAGCACCACTACAATACTGCTCCTAATCTTTGCAAAAAGGACGTGCGCGACGCGTTAAACGCAGGGCGTCACTTTCGCAAGGCGTCACTCCTTCGTAACATCTTTAAAATGAAACGAATTCCAATTTTTCTTGAAAAACCAAATTGTGCATTTCATGGCGAATCTTATGATGTATGAACTTTTCTCTACAGAAAATACTATTAAAAATGTGGTATTTTGATCATTCTGGATTAAGGGGGTCAGGTACAAGGAAGTCTGCTTAAATTTGTAGTGGTGTTTTTGACCGGTTCAGAGAACAACATTGAAAAAATTCATGAATCATTCGATCCGCTGTAATACAGAGAATCCATACATTCAGAAAAAATTGGATATTCTCATTTCCAAGAAAATTACGAAGGGGAGACGCTTCGCGACGTATTAGTGCGTCGCGCGCGTCCTTTTTGCAAGGAGCAGTATTGTAGTTAGACATATGTTGTGAGTTATGTGTTTTCCAGGAGCTCTGCATTTACGGGTTCTTTTCTGGTCCTCTGATCTTTCGGGAAACATGCCTGTATTTTGAAAAATTCATTAACTGTGGATTCGATTCTATGAAGTGGTCTTTCCTCTTCGAACTCACAGCAAATAATTCCATTGAAAAACACATATCCCAGGAACATAATTCTCTCTGCATTTTTTCGACAAATCATATCAAATGCTCCGTCATGTCTAGCCTCTGTTGAGCAGTCTGATCGCAACTAAAGCCTATTTTATGGGGATTTTGTAGGGATTTGCATATGTGCACAGAATTCTGGAGCATTTCTCGAGTTTTATTTCAACATGCTCTTCAATCGTTTCAGTTACTACGACATCATTATCCAAACATCTTTGCAGTCTCATTAAAATTTGATGTTGTTTGATCACCGTGTGGCTGTAAATCTGGCAAATCCAGAAATATCTTCTGCTGATCCAGTAAAATCCAGATTAGTTAATCCCCCTGATTTGCGATCACTGTAAGCATTTCTTTCAAAAGAGGCAGAATTTCACTGCGATTATCACCTAGAGGTACAGCCCTTGTCGGAAAGATATACGGACCCCGTGACTCTGAAAATGACGCAGTAGGACCTAAACGATGGATGCAGAGAGAATGCTCCAAGTCAGAGGGTCCTGTAGGTCCCAACGCGATTCAGCGACCGCGACAATGTGAAACCGCACGCGCAGTCCGTCTATCTTTTCGAGAAGGACTGTATGTATATATGTAGTTCCAGGAGGAACTATTCCAAGGATTGGGAAGCAAAGCACAACTCTCCAGAGCTCAAATACTCATGAAAATTAATACATCGTCAAAACAGGACATAACACCCACGTTGCTCGCGCATTTTAATGTTATATGAGGATAATCTTCCATATTAATGACATTGCGTGCGAGAACTCGGCTGCAGAAGAGCCCCTTAGTAAAGTCCATTCCATCAGCTGTATGATAACCCTTGTTTTTGTGAGATAAGTAAAAATAAATACATAATAAATAAACCCTAATTTAACACCTCAACGTAAAAACTGAAGATATTTATTTATCTATCATTTATTTATTTATTTATTTAGTTGCACTCATGGTGCAACTGCTTATACGCTAGGAACAACTCAATGCAAGGAAAAGCCAGCGCTCAAAGGACGGCCATAGGAACCCCATGGAAATGTGGCCTAAGTTCCGTTTCGTACTGTTATCACTAATTTAAAAACTGTTTTAATCTAGGTCGTCGCGCGTAGTATTCGGCGGTGAGTAAGGAAAGTCCGTAAGAGAACATTTAAATAGGATAATTGGATTTTTTGAAAAAATTCATAGGATTCTTGTTCTCCAGAACCAGACGACTTCTGTGAGTGTTGGGAGTGATGTGGTATAGTCCGATTCAAAATAGACGACAGGTGAGTATTTGTGCCTATGATCAGCATTTCTCGCCTGTCTCTTCGGATACGGCACTATTTCTCGCGTTCTCTCTTTCTCTAATATCTTCGCAACTACGTTCCCCGGCGAAACACACCATAATAACGGATGTGATGTCATAGCTATAATCATGCCACACATTACAAACTAAATAATATCTAACCTCTATGTTACCGGTACCAACATAACTGAAACTACTAGGTTCAAAGTTCAAAAATTGGAAAACAAAGGTGATATCCTTGAAAAAAAAACTAGGGAGAAGAACTAGGAACAAAAAAGTTAAAAAGTGAGAAGGAGAACGAAGCACGACTACGTATTACCTACTTAGTCCAAAGATTTTTCAGCTACACATATTAATACTGCAGAAATCTCTAGTTCTTTCCAATAAAATACAACAAAAATGATAAAGTATCCGCAGAACGACGATTGAGTTTAGGATTTACTCGTGTTTCGAAGTTTCAGTTAATCATATATTTGAATTATTCGATGGGCCAAAAAATTCGGTTGTTTCGAAGGTGAAAAAAGATTTGAATACTCGACTCATTCGAAGAGTGGAAGAACCAGATAAGAATCGGGCAAATTTGCGCAAGTGTTCCAGAAGCCAAGGAGAAAGTCAGAGAAAGGAGGTTAGAAGAAAGTCCATCACCATGGTTTCCATGCGTTCGGTTAGGCATTATCTGTTAACACAGCTTTAATTCTCGGAATGCTTTGCAGCCCTAACGCAGAAATGTTTGAGCTGACAGGTTACTCTGGGCTTCAGAGACTTTTTCGCCCAGGATGCATGTCCAGCTTCTCTGGTTTCATCCAGCTCAATCCAGAGCGTCATGAGAACGCTGGCGAGCCTGTTCCCAGCGGATCTTGTTATCCGCTGCTTCAGGTGCTGTGCAGTTTCTCTCAAGTGTTCATTAAGAGGCTCATTGGTCTCGCATTAACAATGGAGCAGATCTATTCACGCTTGTCTCGTGACGCTACTGGATCGGCATTGTTTACACCTTGGCGACGTAACTTCCGAAGATCGCGCTGTTGCAGAATTCGCAGAGGATCCTGGAAAATCTGCCGGAAAATGAAGTTTAAACTTCGCGCCATGTGGCAGAACAACGACGAGTCGAAAGTGCGTCACGTGTGTCGCACAAACACAGGCATTTCATTTGTATTTGCAGCTGGTGGTGGTGTTGGCGGTGGCGGGCGACGATGGCCCTGAGGGGGCGTGGCGTCCAGAGGTGCGGGATATCCAGTCGTCGATATCACACCCTCACTCTCACATTCACATTCTCACTACACACACTCATATCCGAACCCATCCGAACTGCTCCACAATCGATTGATCTACGTGGCGATCGATACTCGATACACTTTACAGCTGATCAATCGATAGCCGTCGAAGCCGCGTTCGCATCGACCCTAGAAGCCGCCGGAGGGGATGGCTTCGATCGTACGTCAGAGTAAATTCCGTCACGTCTACTGCAAACCGGTGAAACATGAGCAGTGCATGTCGGATATTCGAGTGGGTGGAGTTTAGCTGCAAATTCTGCTCTTTACCCCGAACAGGAGTCGAATTCAGGATAATTTTTTTTCTTTTTTCCCTATTGGACATGATTCCCACCTGGATGCCGATTCTTCCAAGAAAAAGTTGTTAAATAGGTAGAACTTGAGAAGCACTGTAAGGGTATCTATGAACTTGCCCCTTTGTTAGGGAGTAAAGGTATTTTTCCACGATTTTTCCTGTCCTTTTCTCTACTTTTTTGGTATTTGCAACAGGCTAGAATTCATGGTGAAATACACCTTCAAGAAGGTCTCTTTAATTCATTCTTGTTTCGGTATAGTTATTTTTTCTTCATCTTTTCATGCATGTCCAAGAGTCATTCTACAAAAAAAAATGGCGAAAAGACAGTTTGCATCTTTGCATCCTTTTGAATTCTTACTTCAGTTGGGGCATATTGCAAGGATTTCCACCACAAATCATGCATTTTTTCCTTAACGTTCTGTCTTGAAACTCGGAAGAAGGTACCATAAGACAGTTCTGTTCCGGCAACTCTGACAATTTCCTCTCTTAAAATTTCCGCATTAATAGCAAAAAGGAAAATCCTGTATGTCTAGGATTTCCTCGAAGTCTTTGGGAGGAAGCCACCCCCTTAAAAGCAGTATAACTGCAGGACATTGTGATAAAAGAACTTTTTTTTGGAATTCGATGTGTCCCATTCATGAGAATTTTAGATTTAGAGGAAATATCACACGAAGGCGAGTATTTACTTGAAAAATTCGCCAGAAGACATTTTCATTTCCCTATGAGCTCAGCTTTTCCATCGATTTTTTCCTGTTTTTTCCTTCATAATCCTTCTCCTGAACGAGCTTCACTCCCTCTGGGCGCCATCTTTTACATGCTAATTACGAGTTGTCAGCGAGTTACTTGGCAATTATCCTGAAAAAACGACCACAACAAGCTTCCATGGGTTATAATCGACTCGTTGATGTGCTGTATAGTAAGAATAAAAAAAACCGGGGAAACTCGTCCGAAGTCTTTTTCCCAGTTATGGTGCAGTTTTCAGGTCACTGAGATCACATGGGATTCACTATTCTGCTCAGTGAATCCGAAATTTGTAGCGTTCATCACCAAAGGTGCTGGTGGACCATTTATGGTGATCCCGATCAACAAGGTGGGCCTTATTCTGCTAATTTTTTAGCGTTGTGATGTGCATTTTTTCACAGCTGTTTTATTTCCTCCTCATCCTTGCCTCACTGCCATAACTTCCTTGTTGTTTTACCACTTTTTCTCTCTCCTTTTCGTTATATACTCCATATCAATCAATGCGAGCATCCTGTTCGTCTTTGCTGGTGCTGTGGTTTGTTACAGCAAGCAAGGCATATGCCCTCCGTCACGTCGCGCCAGCTCAACTCCTCTTAAACCCCCATTCAAATGCAAAACTCGCCCCGCGAAACCTGAGCACCAGCTTTGTCCCGAGTTTTTCCCGTGAATTCTCTATTGTTGAGCGTTTTTTGCTGATTTTTCGAAGATTCTGGAAGTGCAAGTGCAGGCTGCATCCGGAATTGCCGGCTGGAAAAGTCGTAGTTGCGAGAGTCGGGGAGGTTAATGCGCCTGATGGGAGGCAAAACCCTCCAGCCGGCAGCCGGCTCGACACATGTCTGCGAGGGCGGCAGAGCTGCTTGCTGTTGAACAACAAAACAGCATGAAGTCTCTCCTCGCTCATGTGTTCGTTGTGGCGCAGAAATGAGCCGATCTGAAGCCGGGGAAAATCAATACCTGAATGTAAACAACAAGAGATATTTTTGGGGGTTTTCTTGTTTTTTTTTTTTTTGGGGGGGGGGGGGGGGTACATATTGCTGTCCTCATCTCCCGACAACCCCTATACCTTTAGCTAAATTTGTTAATACCAGATTTCATTTTCTCCTATCCTAGGACCTGGATTGTAGAACATTTTTCTTCGATTATTCGCCTCAGATTTTGCTATAAAACCCCTTCACTAGGCAACGTTCTGGCAACACCTCGTTTTCAAGGCCAAAAAATGGATCAGTATCCGTGAATTTACTGCACTCAGGACCGAACAATCCATAAGATGCATTCCAATTCAAAGTTTTGATTTCGAGAGGGAAAACTTGGAAATTTTTATGTTCGGAAGAGAGTTAACAATACAACGCTCGAATACTGGTATGAAGGGAGTCAGTGCTCTTGCTTTCTCGAACATTTGACATTTTATATTTTATATTTATTATATCCACGAGGAAGCTGGTATACTCGTGTGCCGCAGTTCCGTCATGGTCCAATGACCCGTTATGGGAGCAGGGCATCTAGCCAGCTGGTGTGGACTGTAGCATAAGGTGGCGTGCATGGCACAGGGCTTTTGGCTTGAGAGATACCTAATTCCGGCTTCGTTTACCATTTTCGGTCAATTCAGCTCACTCGCAAGTTCTCTTGTGTCGAAGGCATAGTAATGCAACTTTTAGCGTTTGATTTGTTCTCTTTCCTTGGTGATTGTAAGGCGCACCATAGAGCACAGAAATAAATAAATAAATTTTTTAGATTGGGTCCTAAATTAATGATCAAATTAATCATGTTTTTCCCACTTTTATTCGGTGCTACGTATGGGATTCATCTTACGAAGTCAAACAAACAAACAAACAAACAAACAACCTCCTCTGAACTGTGCTTTCGGCTTGCGCTGCTTATTTTCGAGGGATAAACAATTTCTGGGGGAAGTTGGTTGGTGCATCAGTGCTTAACACGCATGGCATCTTGAATACTGCTTTAGTAATTATCGCCAACTTTCTACGCTAGGTAAAACTGAAATTTCCCAAGCAATTTCTCTCTCTTTGTAAGCTGAAAGACCAATGTTTTTTTAAGCAATAGCTCAATGAATTTTACGAAAGCTGCAAATTATTTCGAGGTTTTCTGCAGATCTAAAAGGATATAGTACATAAAATGTGGGGTGGAAGGTACAATGAATGCTTTCTACAGTCCATCTCTTGCAAAAATTCTCTCACCCATTGAAATCTCTGCTGTGAAAATTCAATGATTATTCCTTGAAAAGTGATCGTAATTGTTTTTTGACCCCTTGGAGGTATGAATATTTCCACTTTCTATACAGAAATAAAGAATTTGAAACGAATTTTAAAAAAATTATCATGGCTCCAGATTTGACATCTCGAGCCTTCAATCCTTGTATTGTAAAGAAATTAGTGAAACCGTACCATTCTTTTCCGACATTTTCCTTCCTTTCTTTCTTGCAAAACTGTAAGAAATAGCAAGCACCTCGTTAATTTTGCAGCCACTGTTCTCCTGAGGAAGTCGCGCTAACAGCAGTGTCCTCTTACGTCATCAAAAATAGTAACGATGATTATCAGCTTCTACTTGAGCGCATTAGCTTCATATTTGTCCTCATCCTACATGTCTATTTTCTTTATTCTTTCCTTGTGACGTCACAAAAAAACAAGCCTATTACAGAAGTTTATTCTCCTTCTTTTGTACCTCTTTGTAGCAAGTCCTCTGCTGACCTCTGTTCTCGATTGGGTTCCAATGTTAAGTCAAATGTAAGCGGTTTATCGTGCACACAAAGAAGTTTAAAGGAATAAATTTGGGTTTTTACCCTTTTGCACCAATGATGGAATTCATGAACTTTTCCGGGTAGGTATTAAGCTACCCGTTGATCGAGAGTGGACGATTTCTGCGAGAAAATGCAGTACATATATTGTTTTTTTAATGAAATTCCCGTTCTTTAGTGCCATTAGGTGGAATAAGAATGCCCATATTTTGAATGTTAACCAGCTGTGTTTGATTTTTACCCACATACATATAGCGTACACTTACCGTATACCTATCTGCGAGTACGCAATAACTGTTATATTGTGGTGCACCCTTCCTCGATGTGTTAGATAAATAAATAAATAAATATATTTTATCTTGCTGTCCTCAACACTACTTCTTATCGCTGACAGGGACTAGTTGCTAGGAGAAAGTACGCCCACTTTTGCACTGGGAATTACCTCATCCTAAAATCGTAATCTCCCCGGAAACGTTCGCGGATACCGAGGGAGGGGGACGGAACTACGAGAAAGGCTTATCATTGCAAGTCAGATTAATAGCAAGTAGGTAGGTGGGCAGTACCATGTGTGTCAGGGTAGTAGTTGACCCGGGGACCACATGCATCATTGAGATTACCCGTCGTAAACATGTCAGCACTTCACAAATTTACCCATCGTTGACACAGACGTCAACACGCTTACCCTGGATAATCTCAGTGATGCATACATATTCGATATTCATCAATGGGTTCACCCATTGTAGCGATTACCCACCAAAATTTGCCCACTTTTTGACATTCATGATAAGCTTATACGCCAAGTCAAAGGATTAAGTACGTTATTTATACCTATTCACCCACATTTACCCTCAAGTTTACGGTGAATGTCACAACAGGTCTAGGTCTTTATATTTATTTATTTATTTATTACACCCTCACGGGTGCGCCATCTAATATCGTATAAGTATGCAGACAAGAAAAACTAGCAAAAGACCGTAATTTCAAGTCAGAACTTCAAAACTCAAACTATTTAGCTAGCATCATGTGACTTTGGAAGTTACTTTTTCCACCAATATAGGCAGATCATCCTCTTTTTCGCATCAATGCCATTTTTGTTGTTTGATAGGCTTTAATTACCAAGTCCTGTGAAACATATTTTCATTATCCACCTGCCGGTATTTTCTTATTTGTTCTCACTCTTCGAATAAAAAAAAACTGATAGTAGGCGTTCCGCAACTCCGTAGACATAGGATTAGGAAGATTCCAGAGAGTTTTCCTTCCTCGAGTGCTCCAGGATGGCAGCCCCGGCAGCGAAACCAGTCGTTGTTTGCACTGTCACAATGCCGCCAAGCTGACAGTTAGGTGAGGAACGGGGAGAGGGATGAGCGCGGTGCGTGGGAAGTGTTCCGCCGTAAGCACGCACGCATGTTTATAATTGCGACGGCGTTTTTGACGAGCGTCTGGATGTTTTTACGCGCTACGGATAGCGTTACGGGTTTAGTACGGACGGAGGATATGTGTGAGGAGCGTAGGGGGAACTATAGTGGATTCGCTCTGTGTTATTTATTTATTTATCATATGTCAACTACAATGACGTGCCACACTCAAAACAAATTAACGAAACAAACAAATCGTCCAGGTAAAAAAAAAAACACAGAAAAAGAATGAATGAACTCAGAAGATTACTAGCAGATGGGGGAGAACGATCTGAAATGTATTGTCTCATTTGTAAAAGAAATTGTGCTGCCTATTTTAATCTAGAACTTCAAAAGTCCTCAGAAATCCAGCCCTCTTCCAGTTATAAATCTCTTGAAATTAGGTCGTAGCTCGCTAGAACTCACAGCGCAGCAGCTACTTTTTTTTTGAACCCTCCCTACAAAAACGACCAGCGAAACTGGTGCCGGAGGCAAGCTGTCATGAAGTCTTCTATTTTTTGTTGTGATAAAAGAAGGAAAATTTCTGCGGGAAATTTTTTGATCTGCGGATTAGTGAATTGTCAATGTGGCAAAACGTAGTCCTGACTCTCTGCAGCTACAATTTACAGAGTATCTGTATTTGTATGTAAATGCCCTTGCGCCTTGTGATCCTAAATTTTTCCATGACGGTTTTAAATCTGCAATAATTTTTGTTTTTCTTTTTTTTTCATTTTTCGCTCAATTTTTTCTGGCTCTAATTTCATGATTCAGTGATCGCCCAGGAAGTGATGGAAACCCTTGAACCAAATTAGATAGAAAATACGTTAATTGGATATAGTGGGGTAGCTTGGAGAATGCATTTGCGATCTGGTCTGCAATCACGGCTGCTGCGCGGTGTTGCTTGGCTGATCAGCTGATGATGGAGGAGGATGTGGCAGAATTCGTTTGGTAGGAGATTTTACTAGGTGACAAAAGGAAAAAAAAATGAATAGAATGAAATAATAATAAATAGAATAGAAAAAACATAGAACTTACAGGGAAAACTTGAAAAATAGAAGAATCAGCTAATAAGGCGGCCGACACCCTGCTGCAGCCGTAATTGCAGACAAGGTCACAAAAGCACGCCCTGAGCTACCCTGCTGCACATAAATGCTAAATATACGCTATCTTCGTTGGAAATTAGGAAAAATTTTCAAGTTTGAAGTTTATAGGAGAACAAAGAAATGATTCTGACTTGGAAGGATTCAGTTAATTCTGTGGCTAACGGGATCCTAACCCTTAGATTCCTTTTCGGAGACGATTCCACCTTTCTTTTCCCTTATCTCATGGTTCCTACCACATTTCATGGCTCGTCTCACAATCAGTTTCCTGGAATTTTTAAATATCTCAAAAATCGTTTTGCGCATTCTTTGCCTTGTGATCCAATCTTTTTTTTTGCTGCACACTCCCCTTTCCCATTAGCAAGGGCACCAGTTTTTTTTTGCTCTGTAGAACTCCATTCTCGTTTCTAACGGAGATTATTCCACTTTCGCGAGAATCAAGGATCATCTTTCCCTTGAAATAACTTTTTTTTCATCTTGTCGCATATTTCTTGTCTTTCAAATATATCTTTTTTTTTGAATTTTTGCTCAAATCGATGATCTATCAAACCTGTGCATTGTGAGAATCATTGTCATTCCTTTTTAGATTCTGTTGGTTTTGTTTCCTTTCATTCTCCATTCTCATGACGTATTTTGATTGAAACTACAGGACTACAGGAAACTTTGTGCTTTCCCCAGAAGATCACCAAGTGAGCTGTTGACTAGCGGGTTTCTTAATCCCTACACTTGAATCCCGTATGTTTGATGAGAACCATCGAGTTCTTGAACAGGTTCCACGAATAAGCCTCCTCTGAAAACGTAATTGCTAATGAGTCGTAGTCATGAAAAAGTTGAGCCTGTTAGTGTTTATTTAAATTGTTCAAACAATCATTTACTTGATTGCGTTTCAAAGTCGTTTGTTAGGTATTGATTAATGCAATAAGGGGTGTTGATATTTTAGTGGAACATTTTTCTGAGAGGTTTTCTCAACGTGAAAATATCGATTTTTCCTGTCTTACGTACCTCAACGATGGACCTCTACTGAAAATCGGACGAGCAATAACGGGATGTTGTGCTAATACTCTTGAAAATCTATTGGAAACTGCAATGGTCCGGACCCGCACCACACTATCGAACGAAAACGAGAACAGCGACACAGTTGGAGTGTGCGGATGCGCAGACAGTCAGAGTGCAGGGGGATAAATGGTGCGACACGTGCGGGTGGGTCTATACCATTGCAATCTCCTATATGTACCTCCGATAACTGGGCAAAGACTCAGTAAGACCTGACAGGTCTAGTTCTTAAGAAAAGAAGAGCAGATATTGCTGAAACAGTGGAGGAGGCGAATTACTAAGGGAGTTAGAAGGCCGTACGACCTCTGCGATAATTTATTCGTTGCCGTTTTCGTGCAATCTAGAAGTGCTATTGTCTATTATTTTACTTCGTTGTAAATCAACCAGGAAAAATCAGGCCGAAAAGGGAAATGAAATCCCGCTGTTTCCGGAACAGCAAGAAAAATGCTTCCGGAGCTGCATTCAGTTGGCTTTAACCCGGATTTCCTGTCCATATGAGCCCACGCAGCAATTCGTTGGTACGGACGATGCGTCGACGCGATTATCAAAGAAATTTGGTAACCTGAGGCTCTTCACCTCAGGTTCTGCGAGATTGCGAGACGTTTCTGATGAATGACGCTAGTGTCTTCAAAGTAGTTTGCACCATCGGCACAAATTTAATAGATGTGGATATACGGGGTTATTCAGCATCGAACGTATTAGCAAGCTTCTCCCACATTTCACGTTTTTATATGCTTGTTTTGGTTTGAAGCTAGTTCTGATCGAGACTGCTGCTGGTTTTCTTGCTTATTCCATTGCAGCTGGAAAAATTAACGCTTATCCCTTCTTCTCCTCCAAAAAACTCCTTCCGGATTCGCTGACTTCAACTCTGTTGGATGTCTAAAACAGATAAAGTGGTTGGGGATGAAAATTCACTTCCAATAGGCGCCACACACTCCACTTCTCTTGAAGCGTAGAGGTTTTGGAAAGCCTATGGGGCCTATAATTTAAAATGTGAGCCTAACCAACAAAGAAACTAGTGCCTTTTTAGTTCCACTATCTATTTATCTCATTCTTTATTCATTTAGTTATTCATTACCTTAGAAAAAAAAGCAAAACAATGCCGCAGTTAAGGTGCAGGTATGTACTGGCTAGGCATACTGTTAATATATGCTGTACTAGTGAGTGTGTAAGTAAAGACAAAACTCAAGCTGGAAAACATAAAATAAGGATTATATTACACTGCCCTCTATTTGTAAATATCGAAACAGTATAATACGATTTAATGACTCCGGAAGGATGAACCCTTTACCGTCTACTCAGAATCAGAGGAGCAAGCAGATTTCTAACAGATATTCTTGCCACCTAACAACAACCTATATTTGGTATCATTGCTGCATTTGAATTTCACTTTTTCTACTCATCAGAGTCTTTTCCTCACTGGATTAAGAATGGAGCGTTGAAACAAATCCACTTTTCCCGAGTTCATTCAAGAGTTTTTATTCTTACATCCACGAAGCTCATTTATATGTAGACCAGCTCATCGTCGTGAGATAAGGATTTCTGGGATAGGATTTATAATTATATGTAAATTGCTAGGATCATTTTAGTTTTCGTTTAGTGCACTATCCTTATACGAAAACTAATCAGTGTAATAAGTTTCTTCCTGCACTCATCGGTAAGGTTGAAGAAACTTCTCGGGTGTGTAAAGTATTAAATTTGACATATTTTTGTATAAAATTAGAGTTATAGTCATGTAAATTGTGAGAATAGAAATTACTGTATAGGATTTATAAACCGCTAACCAAACAAGCCAACTATGGTTAGCGAGATCAGTTGACGCATACAAAACGCGATGTAAAAAGACGCAGATCGTCAAAACTTGGTTTGCCAGCCTGGTTTTGCCCGATTATGCGTTCATGAATGCCAGGATTCGACATACTACATACATATATTGACTTCTAGGTTTCTTTTCTTAAGTTTTTTTTTCAGTCTCCGAGAAAAAAAAATTACCTCAATTCCATCGTTTCTGATGCAGTACAAAACTGTTAAAATCAGTTGTTTCCATCTCCTTCTACACTCTAAATTCGAATTTGGGATGACTATATTTTGAAACTGACATTTCTTGATTTGAGATCTCAGGCGTAAAATAGAGAGCGGGAAAACTTTAAGAAATGATATAATAGGGTCTAGGCCGTAGGTAGCACTGAGCACTGCCTCCATGTATATTAGCATTCCACGAAAAAGTTCAGTATGTAGGCCAAGCCAGCAGCAAGTGTGCAGAAATCAAAGTAGGCGGAAATTTCGGATGGGGATGCTGGGAAATTGGCTAAATCTAATTTAAACTGGATTAAATTCAGTCCAGGGAAGAGAAAATTGCGTCTGGGAAGTTTCTGGTAGCTCTGACGATTGCTTATATAAAAAGAAACACGAAATTTAACTTATTATTCGAAAATGGTCTACAATTGACCTCTTAATCTACTGCTATTGTATATCCGCCATGTCCAGCCGAGGATTTGCATATCCACTCATTCAGCTTGTTCTCTATTTGTGTACGTCTTCAGTGTACGCTTCTAAAAAGCACACAACGAGCACAAACACTGCGTCGCGGTCTGCAACGCTTCCGTTTGCAGGTCGGCCGAATCGACAAGGACTATCCGTTCGTGGATGCGCACAAGGGCGCCTGTCTGGAAGTCGCGTGGAGTCCGTTCAACGACAATGTGATCGCCTCCTGCTCGGAGGACACCACGTGTAAAGTACGTGCTGGTGACGTCATTCAAACATAATTCCGGCTTTTTCTGCGATTTATATCCAGAGCACTACTTCCGGGCATGTGATCTATTTCCTGAACGGCGGTGTAAATCCTCCGCTGTTCGCTGTGAACAAGTGCATTGCGTGGGGTGCTACAGATGTTGATAGATTCACCCCGTAGATTCAGTGTCGTTGATAGATCCACCCCGTAGCTTCAGTGTCGAAGGAACATGATCGTGAATGTCGGAGTTATTTTTACATTCAGGTATGGCTCATCCCCGAAAAGGGACTGCTGAGAACGCTTTCCGAACCCGTGGTCGAGCTGAATGGTCATCAGAAGCGCGTGAACACTTTGGCTTGGCATCCTGTCGCCAACAATTTGTTACTTACTGCTGGTAGGTCCAAATTTTTGAGAGTGTGTATGTACTCAATTTCAAAACCTCTACTGTGAGTGTGGCCTTGCTTTCTGAATCGGTTCTGAACTAAATTTATTACTCCCCGCGGGCAGCACCTCAACTCGCTTCTCTGGGTGAAATTATTACTCGTGAACAACAAGGAGATGAGAATACTGTGAAGCGGAGAGAGGTTAGCTTTGATAAACATGTTGGCATATCCCAATTTATCCTTTGGCTAGCACCCATTAACGTGTTTACCTAGTACGTAGTGTTGCTCTTACCCTGCTGGGTTCGTTTATCATAAGTATGAGATTACCCACCTTTTCGAAGACCCATATTGGCCGAGTAAACAAGAATTTCATCGAACAGGTCACAACAGGTCTGTCTGACTTCACCACTAACAACATTGTTCCCTCAGTACTCGTCCCCATAACACGAAGGTCAAAGCCTATCTAGTGTGACCCATGATTACGAGCTTTTGAGTTATATTTATGCGGTAGAACACTCGATCAATCCCATTTCCTACTTCAATCTTTAGTTATTGTTAATTTATCGGGGAATAATTCTGAATCCTTTTGTATGTACTCAGATTGAACTTCTTGTTAAAGAATAATTAATTGGCCATCGTTGAATAGCGCAATTGTCGTGTTCCCACTCCTGCTAAAAAAACTGAGGTTAGATACTTTCTAACAATGTTGTTTATGTGTTGGGAAACAGTAGACAACAGCTGCATATGTTTTGCCTCAACATCAGTAAAATGGCTGTCGGGGCAAGGCGCCTATTACTGATTACTTCCTTCTTACCAGTTGCAAACCGAGGGGAAAACCCTTTGAAATAACGAAGAAATATTTGATTTCTTTTAAATTTCTACATTTAGGTGGAGAAAATAAGCTGCTGCTGTGGAATGTCGGTACAGGAGAGGCACTGCTCGAAATTGCTGGGCATCCAGATCAGATCTGGAGTATCGGATTCAACTATGATGGCACACATTTCGTAACCACCTGCAAAGTGGGTCACACCTTTGTCCCCTCACCGTTCCTCCTTAAAATACTGTGCAATCAATTATTGACTGTTCAAGGACAAAAAGATTCGCATCCTGGATACACGCAGTGGCGAAGTCCTACACGAAGGCATGGGTCACGAAGGCGTCAAGCCACAGCGGGCGATTTTCGTGCGCGATGGAAGAGTGATCACCACGGGATTCACGAAGAGGTCTGAGCGGCTGTATGCACTCAGAGCACCGGTGAGTCTGTATCAAGCCTGTCACCGTATTTCACATGAAGCATAACTCTCCCCGGCGACATCCATCCTGATAGTTATCGATTTTGGCATCGTTGGCTTTGCCGCTCCAACAATCGATACGTATCAAAATCGATGGCGCTTGAGGTACGGTGACGAAGCATGCTATACTCCATGTAAAGTATAGCGACAACCCACCAATTGTCTCCTACCAACCCACTAAGTCTTACGAACATGAACAGAATTTCCTTCTGCTTTTCCAGGACAACCTTTCACAGCCAATCATAGAAGAGGAGCTCGATACCTCAAACGGAGTACTGTTTCCATTGTATGATGAAGACACAGGGTTGGTATACCTGTGTGGCAAGGTACTAACGTTTTTCCTTGCAAGTCAACAATTCCTGAGATTATTTTCATGATTCTTTCCTAGGGTGACTGTGCGATTCGCTACTACGAGGTGAATCAAGAATATCCCTACATGCACTACATCAACACTTACACGACTAGTGAGCCACAGAGAGCCGTCGGTTTCCAATGCAAACGTGGAGTGAGTTCAGAGGAGAACGAGATCAACAGGTAACTTGGAGGAATGGAAGAATATTGACATTTTGTTGGTAGCTACCTTAGAATGTTATATTATTACTTATATTATTAGGTTGTCGAGAAAGTTCTCGCGGTTTCTGAAATATTACATTTTATTGACTTTTCAAAAATAGGAAAACACATTAAGAAATGAATAAATCACCATCACCTACTACACTCTTCGCCAGTTTTGGGGAAGCGTTTCGATGCCTTCGGTGTAGAACTGTTCTGACATTGACTCGGGAAAGTTGTCCAACCAGCGATCCAAGTCATCTTCATCATCGAACGCTTTCCCTTGCAAGGCGATAGAGAGAGAGAGAGAGAGAGAGAGTCAGAAGAAGCTGGTAATCTCTTGATGCAAATCAGACCTGTATGGTGGTGGAGTCAGCTTCTTCCATCCGAAGTCCAGTAGCTTCTGACAAGTCGTTCTTATAGTGAGCGGAGGAGAATTGTCGTGCAGGAGTCGGATTGTGCCGTCATTTGGACCATTTCCTGCGATTTTTGGTGCCATTCTATCCAGCCGCTGACAGTACAGATCTACCGTGAAGGCAGTGTAGCGTGACAGTACCTCGCAGTGGATGATGCGGTTGCAGTCACACCAAACACTGATCATAACCTTCAAGGGGTAAAGACCTGCGTTCGGCTACGGCTCATGCTGCTCATCCTTGTCAATCCAAGGTGGGGCAGCGCTTGATGTTGACATACAGGCACCCTTTCCATCTCCTGTGAAAGATGGACTTCATCCAGTTCTTCATGCGCCTACAAGAGGGCAATTCATTAGCCACCTCTGCACATCGCTGAAGATCGCATTTGGTCAGATCATGATCACTCACTGTGATAATTTTTGTACCTTGACCATGTAGATGGTCGGCGATGGTGGTAAAGTGAACTACCAAGACCGATGTCCTTTCGTACATGGTTTGTGAGTACTTATATCGATTACAACCTCAGGTTAGTTCTTTTACTTGTTGTTCGACTACTTTAATACATATGCCTACCCTTACCTTAGGGACGAGCACGGGGGGAGGCATATTCTTAGTTTAGTTCCGTATAAGGTTAAGTGCGAAACGGAACTAGGCTATCCCTAACTTTTGGATTTTTCTTTTACAGTCGCTTCTTCTTTTTTATTGCCATGGATCTGAATCTGCCAGCTGCCGCAATCATCCATTGTCGACTCTGGATGTGCCTCCCGACCATGCTGAAACATTGATGTTGAAGTCACCAACGCGAAGGCGTCTGGACCAATCTTGTGCAGTGCATCTAGCCATTATGTCGTCCCCACAGCGTTAACGCGACAGCTGGATGCGGTTGCTGATCCACCAGATTTGAAGCCGTATACTAAAAGGCCGCAAATGTACTGTTTTGATGAATCCACTTTCCTGGTAGGGGTTGTGCAGGATTTTGCAGGTGATGATAATAATAAACTTGCACATACCTTGAAGCACGAGCAGACTCTCCATACAATGGAAACGAGAATGCTTCGCTGGACTCACGGGATTACGCGTCTTGACAAGGTGCGAGACGAAGACGTACGCTCACTGTTTGGAGTAGCACCTATTACGGCAAAGATGCGAGAGGCTCGGCTACGTTGGTAAGGTCACGTACTGAGAAGTGACGACAGCTCAGTCGCCAAATCAGCAATGAACATCACCGTGGAAAGACGTAGACCGAGAGGAAGACCAAGGACTCGGTGGCTAGACAGGATTGAAGATGATATGCGGTTCCTCAAGTTTAGCGTAGATGATGTGTACGATCGAGGGAAATGGTGCTATCGCACGAGAAACGCGGACCTCAGACGCTGGGAAACAGGCTAGGAAGAAGAAGAAACTTCCACATACCTGACCTCCATATATATACAAAAAAAAACAGCTCGCTGCAATGCAGGTAAAAAACACCTTTGAAAACCGCGAGAACTTTCCCGGCAACCTTATGCATGTTTTTGAGTGAATAATTTTGATTTGAATCTCTTGAGTATGCAGACGTCACCCTGAAGCATTTTCCTTCCAGAATATACAAGCTCACCACGAAGGGAGTTGTCGACGTGCTGCAATTCTTCGTCCCAAGAAAATCAGACCTATTTCAGGTTCAATTTCGTATATTTATTTTGATCTTCTTACGAAACCGCTGAAGCGTGTACTTCGCATGCATATAGGGAACACCACGGATTCCGGTTTCACGAAAGTACAGAAAAATTGAAAATATTCAAGGCGCCTCTGTACTGGGACAACCAAGTCTAATAAAATTCCTGCAATCGAACTTTTTCCTAACTAGAAAGAATATTCTCCCTCCTACAGCATTTTGCTACGTTTTTCTATCTTTTTTTTTTCTAGTAAAATTGGGCTATACTGGGTGACATTAAATCTTGGAGAGTCGTACATATGAATGCCTCCGATTTCAGCACGATTTATACCCGGATACGAGGTCAACGGTACCAGCACTAACTGCTGAAGAATTTATGGAAGGTGATTATATCGAAGATTTTCTTTTTTTCCTCCGTTAAAGATCCTTGCAAACTCAGCTTTATGTATCATACTTTATTCAATTGCAACGTTTTGAATATTCCAATGTTCAAATTTAACTTCACAACCTCAATTTCTTTACCCAGCGAGTCAATCCTGGACCAATTCGAAAATTATCTCATTTTCAAATATGCAATAGTCGGGTTCTTGTCCAGATGTTTCGTCGTACTTGGTCTTGTCTTTTCGGCCCTTGCACTAGTCTGATTTTTCTGCAAAAATAGGTGGGAATTTGATTCATATAAAACTCTAGAAAAAAGTGAGATCAGGGTCGGATCTTGTATGAATCAGTTGAGCAGAATTAGCCCGGGTAAGCTCACTGAAAACCAAATGAAATGCTCCGTTGAGGTAATTACGAACTCCTTCAACCGAATATCATGACTTTTGATTGTGGAAGAAATACAATTTCCCTCTTGTAGGTTAGACAAGGTCATTTGCTGGCTCAAGATCTCATTGTTCAGGAAAGAATGCCGTACCGAACACCCAACCAGTCAATCCAGCAGCAGCTCAAGCAAAACCCAAGATCCAGGTGAATCTCCTTATCCATAATTGAGAATTTCCATGAAAGAAGCCCAACTCTATGATTTTCCTTCGTTTTCTTATTCGCATGAGAATGCTATTTCAGGTCGCGAAGAAGGCCAACATCCTCAACCAGCTGGCACCGACAGCGTGAGTTGTTTTTGTGGCTCTGGAGATGTACATGAAGCGCGTCTCGCATGCTTTCATATGAGTTACAGTTCCGGTCAATCGTTTTTGCACTACAGAATACCGCCAATTCGTGCTGCCGCACCGCATCACCTACATGGTGCGGCATTGGCGTTGTCAGCATTGATGTTTCGCTCGTTTTCACGGTCTTTCTATGTGTCTTTGTTTCCATTCCTTTCGAAAGGCAACAAGAATAAGCAAACATTAATACCGGCAACGCACAACAACCACAGCGTCCAGCTGGTCTACCGCTCCGCGTGGGTGGTGCGGCGCGGCGGACCTGTTGGGCGGCATTCTGTGATGCAAAGCAAACTGATTCACCGGCGTTTTACCCGAGACCTAAATGTCCATTTTTTGACTCCATTCGACTTCATTTATTCTCATGCAGTTTTCTGTTTCTGTGATTTCATGGAAGCGGTCTAATGTAGGCCTGCATTTTAGAGCTGAACCCGCCCCGCCGAGGTCCTACTCCGAACAGTCTTCACCGCAAGTGTAAGTGTAGTGAACGTTCTGTATGGCTGTAGATAGAAATTGCCTCAAAATAGATAGGTGTAGTGCTTAAAGTTTGCTGTGAAGATCTGCGCCACCATCGCCACGACCGCAGCAGACGCAGCAGCAACGACGACCAGTGATCGACGACGACATGGGTATTGTGCCTATGAATCAGGTTACTAGATAACCTCTCCAGATTTTTTTCTTGAATTCTTGTCAAAAATCAGTGTTTGTACTGTGAATAATATAGTGAAAATGCTTTAGGCTCGCCCTCCATCATCACATCAACACTATCAGGAAAGGCAAAGTCCAGATAGAGATAGGCCTAATCAGATGACACCTAAACAACAGGTGCTTATTTCGCTTGTTTAAATTTTTCGAGCTATTGTTTTTCGATCATATAATTATTTTTCCTGCAACATGCGGAAAAAGCCTGCATGGGACCAACAAATTGGTCACGGTAGAAACGATTGCATGTTGTTAGATTAACTTCTAGTGAATAAGTAGTTTGAAAAATTAGGGCTTGGATGTAAGAAAAGCCTCCTGTGTAGTGTCATAGCTGTTTTAACCCTGCTTCTATCCCATGGATTTTCACTTGAGTTCCATTCATGCAACAAATCATTACCTTCCAGAAAACTGGAAAAGTTAAGGTGAATCTACGATCACGTGCTGACAGAGACGATGGAGGCTCACTTACTGCCGGACAACGAAGAGCAGCCGCTGAACTTGAAAGGATCAAGAGAGATCAGGTAGGGTTGAACCATGAGCATCTTTCTTTTAATATTTAAGATGAAAATTACTGGTAAGTAATGTAAATCGTTCCCTTGTGAAATATCCTTCTCGAACTGTATATGAATATGACAAATCAGAGAATGAAAGAGTGAGGTGACAGTCGAAACTTCTTCGGAGATCAAACCTACAGAGAACTGCAGCTGTTGAGCCTTCCGCGACGCAGTACACTCCGCCGCGGCGCGGTCAGCTTTGGGCGGAGGGCGGGAGGGCGGGTATCGATCGGTGGCGCGGCAGACAGCCAGAGTGCGGCCGCGCTGCAGGGCGGATTATGTCAAGAGGGTCTCAACAACTGGAGCATTCACACAGTGTTTAATCTCTGTTTGACGTAATCATGGAGCGTGAAAAAATTGTGAAAATATAAAACTAACTACAAACTTATATGCCGATTCCACAAGTTTCTTTTTCCTCTGGCCTAAAATCTCATTGTAGGCCCGCACAGCCACAGAAGAGGACTATGGACCACCCACGCAACGACTCCAAGCCACGCCCTCTCCGCGCATGAGTGTCAGCAGCATGGAGGTCCCCAGACAGTTCACATTTACTGCCATCGCAACCCTTTTTAAACCAATTCTGATTCAGGGCCCTACAAATATGGAGGAGCTGCTGTCAGATTTGGCGAAAATGAAAGCGGTCATGCGACAACACGAGAGGAGAATTCGCATTCTCGAGGAAGAGATAGCCGAGAAAAATATGAGCCAAGCGTACTCGTTCTGAGCCTTGTATCTGATTAACCTTACGTCTTTGCCTTATATGAGTAGTGTTCGGCTACGGTGAACATTGCTGTGGATGCTCAAGCCCATTGCATTATTGTTTAACAGAGGTGCTATTTGTGTACAGTAATATTGCGGTTATCCGCTGAATTCGTCTTGAGTTTGAGAATAGATAAACACTATTGAAGAGAACATCTCAAGTAAAAAGATTAAAAGTGAAGTAAAAAGACATTGAAGTTGTAGAATTTTTTCTGCGAACATGGGTGTGTATGATAAGAAGTTCCTCGAAGATGCCCGCAGGATTTCTACTTTTTTTTCTTAATATTGAAAATTTTTCTGTAAAACCGCATACAATACCTTCCAGAATTTCTTCTTGGTATTTGATTAGGATAGTACCGACTCTTTGTAAGTTCAGGTGCAACAGCTTTTGCAGTTAGAAAAACATAGATGAACATTTTTAGAAGCATTTTCTTTGTTAAAGTTTGCTGTTATCATATGGTTGTATCTTCTTGATCAGTGCTCATTAGGAGCTCCTGAGGTGATGTATTATTCAGTAAGCTTTCGGCGCTCTGCGTCTTCCTCAGACTTTGACACATATAGTCTGTCCGAAACGACGAGTCCGCCCACGCACGCGGGGTCGAGAAGCTGCCACGTTTGCCAGCACTCCACGTCATCATCCCTGACCTGCGTATCACGTTTCATCGTTATCTTCATGGTATTGACCAATGATTTGGTTGTGACGTGGACGACATGGCAGCCAACAGCATCCGTCTCAGCCGCGCCGCCTCCCGACCCCCGCGTGCGTGGGCGGACTCGTCGTTTCGGACAGATATTAACAATTGTTAACAATTGTTTACGTGCATGACCGACCAACACGATGGAAAGAGGAGCAGATGTGAATGTATAAGAAGTATATGCAATATGGAGCCCTTCATCCGACTACTCAGTGTCGAGTTGAGCGGTTGGACGAGATTCCCAAATTCAAACCACCTGAAAGCGACCATCGATGGATTGGATTTCCAAATTTCGAGACATTTGTTCTTTTACCACTACTGGGCGCCGTCGCGGAAAGAATGCGTCGCTGCCCAGTGGTGAGAAAATGAAGACTCCGCAAAAACCCACCGCCAGGCACTAGGACCCAATAGCGGGTGACATGCTTTGCAAGAGACGACGGCGCTTAGTAGTGCGCAAAGTGATCCCAAAAGAAGCCTGAGAGCCGTCAGCCGAACGATCAGGCTGGTTGAACCTTATTTTCGTACTACTTCGCAGCATTTTCGTAGGAGATGAGTGCGCCAATTCTAAACAATGCTTCAACTAATTGCGGTTGAAGACAGATCTTTTTTTTTTCGCTACAGATACCATGAATTGGATGAGACCTTGAAATCGAGGCAGTTCTTATTAAAATCCTTGTGTATTGAATGAAAACAACAATGAAAAAGTGACATTTTCTACTTATTCCTTCATCTTGCGCTCCTTTCTCTGTCACACCAGAGCCATACGAGCGTGTATAGTCTTGAAACATTTTGGCAAAGGACATAAAATATCTTTTACAAATTTTCCTCCCGCCTTAGAGCAAGTAAAGTGCGTCGAGATCCTCCCCTTTTTGGTATTAGGTTGGTGCAAAAATAATGCGCGTTTTTCGTTGCTTCACCTTCGGTGCGGAAACCTTCCAGTATTTCTCAATACCGGTATGAGAAGTTGCCTATGATTCTGTAGCAAATTTCATGATCTTTTCAAATATCCTACGCATTTTGAACGAAATTCACGTTTTGGTGAATTCTGAGTTCTGGAACGAAATGCGTCAAAACAAGTTTTTTGCCAAACTCACTTCTGTGAGCTAAAACTCTGCGGCATCGCAGCAGGAACCGTTCGAACTACCATCATAGTTTTGGCAAAGGAAGTGTGAGCAAATGCATTCCGCCAAGCTGCTTCCATACTTTGGACTTGGTGTGCCTTGCTTCGAAAGTGAGGAATGTCGCATAGGTGTTCCTATGGTTTGCGACCCACAACTGATGACAATAATCAAACAGCACCCATCCAATATAACATATTTGGGTTCGCAGAACATTGCCGATGATTGTTGTCAGACCATCCTTCCCTCCAGTAAAGATGGGAGGATGAAAAAGCTCGACGAGTAGAGGTCGCACATACTAAACGAGTACCAGACTGATCCTCGTTGAGAGGGCTTCTTCGCGCCGTTGTAATGAAAGAATTGTGGCCAAACACTTGGACGCTTAGTAATAAACTAAGAAGTATAGACTCTCAACGACCAAATGAAGTGCCTAGCTCAATAGCTGGAAGAGGAAGATGCTCTGAAACGCTCCCAGAAACCGAAGCAACATCAAAATAAGGTCACGGCCACTTTGTGGTGACCTGCTGCAAAAATCGCTCACTGCAGCTCTTTCATTCCTTTTCATCTGGAAAATATTTTCAAGGTGTAAATGAAATGAATTAGAAACTTCACTGAGTGAGCCCAGCGTTGCTCAATGAAATGAATTCCACACTCCTACACAGCACCGTTCATCCATATCTCGGAGCTAAGAGCCTCTACAGGCTTGAGCAGTTAGGCTAGGAAATTCTACTTCATAAATGATAATCAGCAAACTTCTCGCTCTCCGACCACCACTTTCCAGTGAATTCTGACTTTTCTTCCGGGAGAATTTTTTCGAAGACTAATGGGATACCAAAATTGCCTTTCGGAATTTCGTCGACGCTAAAAGGCCCTATTCGAATTGTGTGGTAATCATAGAACACCTATCTTATGGCGGAAGATTTGCAGATTACCGTAATTTCAAGCATTCCGAAAAAGATTGATATTGAAAGGAGTTATGAGGTTCGGAATCTAAGGCATGAAAACGCGCATTATTTTTGCACCAACCTAATACTATGGCAGCGGCAATCTCACAAGATTGGTTTCTGAATTAGGCCTCCAAAACTATTCATTTCCGTGCCAGTACTCTTATCATAGCTGCGTGGAGCCATGCGGTGATAAAGCATAATAGTGGTTAAAATAAGTTTCTACAATTAGTCCATTGACGACCGTGCTCTTTTTCAAGCGTTTCCACATCCCCTATTTATCCTCTCATGTTCTGGCTACTTTTTCCGCCCCGAATTTTTATGTAAGGATCCTAACAAAAATTTCTATAATCACAGTCACTAAGAAGTTCTATTACATTACTACCTAAGGAAACCATTAGAATGTCATCAAGCCTCAATGGTCTTACAATTAGTATCATTCTTATCGTCAAAGGGTCAACAATTGTAACACTAGAAATAACTGATAATATGATGAATAAATTATTAAATGTTTACATAATAAACAAGTGGAATGAAATAGTACGAAATTCATAAATAAGTTATAAAACTATCGACTCTAAAATACAGTTCGGCTACGAGAGTGCTTTCTAAAAGTACTCAGAGTCGGACCTGAACTATGTATGATAAAATCCAGAGTGAGAGGTTAGATGCTAATATTTATCGTTTTTTTTTTTCACAAAATTCACACAGGAAATGCTCATAGGAAACTTCTATGGGCACGGTTATTTTGCGACAGAAGATCAGGACAGGAGTACCACTTGAAACACCCAGAGATGCCAGATGAACGGTGAAAGCGCCTCCCAAAATTGAAAATCGTCGGAGTTTGCAAAAATTTGGCCCTGTTCTGGAAGCAAATTGGGAATGTTACGCAGTATTTGGGCAAACAAGTCCTCTAGTTTTCAAGAACGGGATTCCTGAGAAAGCTTGACTACTGGGCCTGTGACGAGCTGCGACACAGAAGCAACTTGTCCGCGTCTGAATTTTTTTCCCAATTTAAGTATAAGAAGTTCATGCTCTGCAAGCGCATCACCTTACCCTCTCTCATAAGAGAAAGAAGAATGGCTCATTTAGGAAGGTCTCGGGTCCCCCCCCCTGTGCCGGTATAGACGGCACCGTCTTCAGATGTAATCTGTAGTATCTTATACAATTCTGTATTGCCCAGATGAGGGCCATTATTCATGACCCAACTGATACGCTTATGTGCCTGTTCCAGGTACTTCATGTACTATGTCTTACCACGCCCCTTTTATGTCAGCATTCTACCATTGCACCACCAAGTGCAGGTCGGACGAATAAAGATCCGGACCAACCCGTGTACAACACACGAAAAGGGAGCCACCCATCCTCCCTAAACATAGGCGCCACCCAACCGCCCAGTTAGCCACTACACCCCCGAAATAGACGCTGAAATTTTTTGAAAAATTCAAATTTTCCCCAGTAAATTGTGTCTCAAACTTTCATTTTTTTGTGCATTTCATTTTTGCATAGTACTCTTGTTCACCTGTGGCGGTAAGCTATGACCTCGGAAAAACACTTCCTAAATCATCGAGAAAACTGGCGTTAAGTTAGCATGAATGTTCAGCACTATATTCTCAACCAAATTTTCGTTGCAAGTAGCATATTTTCTTCCTACTACTATGGCGTTATTGTCCTTCTGGAAATTCTCGGCAGAAAATCGAGAGAAATGGTGTTCAGCTTCAGGAACCATGCCCACCCACTCGCTGCCCCAAAAAACCCGTGGTTCTACCCTAACGTCGTCAAGATTGTAATGGTTGGGTGAGACTGATTCTTAGGGTATTCTATTGGTAAAGAATCCGTGATGAGATCCTTCCCCCATAGCAGTTCTGTTACGGCGCTTCGTCCGATCAACGCGCTCCAGCGCGAACCTCTTGGCGGGAACGATTAAATTTAAACAGAATCGAGCGCCAAAAGTCCAATGCGGGAAAACATTGCGTTCTTCTTCCACTACTCTCTTAAATTTATGCAAATTTAATATTCCTGCAATTTCCACGGCTTTAAACACCTTTTCTGCAGAAATCCTCAGAAGATAACGGAAATATGTCACACATTTTTGTTGCTTGAGCAAATTCATGTCTTTCAGCTTGAAGTTTTTTTTTTCAGATAAGGGATGAACGTTGCAGCTGGGACTGTTCAGCAGGTGGAGGACGTCGATGGTGTTCGCATTCAGGCAGAGTTCAGCCGTTTTTTGAAGGAGTGAGGATTATGCCGTTTTTCTAATCCAACTTTCATGCTCGAATAGATGGAAATTCCGTTTGAAATGTTTGTGCCTCGGAGTGGTTTCTCTATCCTGTTTAGTTCCTTGGATTTCACTCATTAAAAGTAAGGGATAACTTAGCTGAGAAATTGTTCTCGCTACAGAAGCAATCTTTTGACCTTCGTCCTGAAATACTACATGAATTCGGAGACCATTGATGAAAACAGAAAGAAAAACAAAGTGAAGGAATTATTTTTGTATATTTTTTCGGTGGCGAATAGAGATAACAGATGCCTTCAGTCTTGAATCGGTTGCCTCATTTAACCATACCCTGGATGCATCATTGGGATTACCTAGAGTTGACGTGTTGACGCCCATGTTAAAAATTGGCAAATTTGAGTGGTGCTAGCACGTTTACCCTGAGTAATCTCAATGATGCACGCGACTCCATGAGCTCCTAGAGTAAAAGGTGCCGACGTTACCTCTCCTAGAGTGAAAGCTACCGATGAAGTCCAAATTTAACATTCCAAACCAAAAAAAACTAGCTAGCACTAGCTAGCACAACCATTCATCTTTCAGCCGAGCCGGCTTCATACATAATACAATGTGAAATTCTCTTTCTGTCACATAATACGATGGAATTACTGATGAAAATCAACGTTTCAGCGGAAACGTCGGCATATGAAGTGCGCCACTAGCTTACCTTTTTAAGGCCTATTCGCGAATAATTTCGAGTGTATAGTTTCCAAATAGGAGTATGCTTTCTTATTTCCAATTTCTTTCTAAAATTCCGCATCTTGTGCGTAGTTAGCGCTGGATTGCTATAGTTTATTTCATAAGGATGGCATTCGGAGAGAAACAAGGGGAAAAATAACGTGTTGACGCTTGCGGTGATTGGCGAGGTAGATGCTTGCCGTGTAGCTCTTATAAGTCTATGCGCTAATACTCGTATATCGTCTTTTTTTTTTGCAAAGAACATGATTATTCACCATATACGCCCACATAAGCCCTGTGAAATATAAGAGTCACTGAAAAACCTTCAAAAATATGAGAGGTACTCTAAAACCACATGTGCGATATAAAAGTAACTCAAAAAAATGGAAATGTCAAAACAATTGTCCAAGATGAATTACTTCATGGGGAAATGTAAATTTTGGACCATGGAACTACATGCACATATCCACCATCTTGCAAAGCAGTCATTCTGTTCAGGTTCACAGACGAAAATGGTGTAAGAATTTACGAGAGCGCTATCGCCGCTCTTGTTGAGCCTGAGAGGAATACGCTGTACGTCGACATGCGTCATGTTCACTCCTATAGCGCTACTCTTTACGGGACTATTGAACTGCAATTCTACAAGTAAGTTATTTTCGGAGGAATATTGTTTTTTTTTTGCAGAATTTCCCCCATCTTAAATGTTCGACTAGTGCTGTTATGATTGTAGGCTGTATCCTTACATATGCGAAGCGCTACAGCTGGCACTGATCGACAGTTGTACAGAGGATGCTGACAGGCAACGTATGCATAAGAAAGAAGTGTACGTCTCCTTTGGAGGTCTAGAGAATCGCGTCAATGTATGTTTTTTGTTGCTGTCCCTCTACAAAATGCCAATTTTCAACTGAGAATCTTTTCAGGTTCGTGAATTGACGGCAGAAAAAATTGGAGCCATGGTATGTATCACGGGACAAATTGTGCGCACGCATCCTGTTCATCCTGAACTCAGCCGGGCGACTTTCGTTTGTGAAGATTGCGGGGTCACAACCAGGAATGTTCTTCAGCAGTTCAGATACACTCAGGTTAGTTTCACTGTTTTGTGGTGGTTATTCCACTGGCGTCATAGATAGTTTGCAATTTTGACTCTTCTCACCGCGGAAATTTTGACTTATTCCGCTTGTCTTCCGCAGTGATCTCTATTTACTTCTGAAACAGTGAAGAATAAAAAAAAATATTGCACTGAATATAAATTCGTCTTTTCCAGCCATCACGTTGTACGAATCCTCAGTGTATGAATCGTAACCGCTTCAGCCTCGACGTTGACGACTCATCTTTCGTCGACTTCCAAAAGATCAGAATTCAGGTGGAGTTATCGTCACCTTTAATAATCTATTCCGACTTGTGTCTTGCATCTTTCCATTCGCACTCATCTGCTTCGCGCTGAGGGTGTTGAAAGAAGTGCTGGTGTTCAGGAAACTCAAGCTGAGTTGCCTCGCGGTTCAGTCCCACGAACATTTGACGTGATCGTACGTGGCGAAATGGTCGAGTCAGTGCAACCCGGCGATCGCTGCTCACTAACTGGTACACTTATCGTCATTCCTGATATTGCTCAGTTGAGCTCACCAGGTACTTTGCATACACATTTTAAAGTGAGATGTATTTTTTTTTGCTGAAATCTTGATCTTTAGGGCTCCGTGCTGAGACTGGTGGCGGCAACCGAGGTCGCGCTTCAGAGAAGGACACAGGTTTGACTGGGTTGAAAGCGCTGGGAGTGCGTGATCTCAACTACAAATTGGCCTTCCTCGCTTGCCATATTGAGTCAAATAATACGAAGGTTTGCAGTCGATTCTAAGCGTCCCAAATACTTTTTTTTGCTATTTAATAGACAATCTAGTCGAAGGAGCCCTTAAAACCACTTCACGAAATCCTTTTCGGACTTCTGCTATAAATTCGTTTTCTTTCAGTTCGGAGGAAAGGATTTCTCTCATGAAAACATTGACAGCTTGCAACTATGGAAGCAAATGAGCGATCAGGAACACGCAATCCTGAAAGCGATGAGTGAGGACAAACGCATTGCTGAAAATTTGATTGAGAGTTTGTTCCCGAATATCTATGGAAACGACGAGGTAAGTGATATGCATGCTTACAAAATATAGGCGTATGGGTACTAAGATCGTGTTTTAGGTGAAGCTTGGTGTGTTGCTTATGTTGTTCGGAGGAGTAGCTAAGAAGAGTAAGAACGAGGGGACTACGCTTCGTGGAGATATCAATGTTTGCCTCGTTGGTGATCCATCCACGGCAAAGAGTCAGATTTTGAAGTAAGTCAACGATCTCTTAGTGCACCCTTTTGAAGTTATGGCTTCACATGGCTTCACCTTCCAGAACTGTAGAAGAATTCTGTCCACGAGCGATTTATACTTCTGGAAAGGCGTCATCTGCTGCTGGTCTTACAGCTGCTGTAGTGAAGGTAAACTTCTTATTCAGAGAACTTCATATCATTGTTCTACCAGAAACTTCCCCATTACATCCAGTTAGAAGAGTGAAGTAGAAATATTCGGTAGTTTTATAATTGCTGAGATTTTCCTGTGTTCATGTTGGTCTTGTCTTTTGAAGAAGTGCCACAATTCCTTTGCTACTCGCGTCCTTCTGAAATACACCGTAGAGTATGGATATATTTTGTTTGTAGGATGAAGAGTCGTTCGAATTTGTCATCGAAGCCGGGGCTCTTATGTTGGCTGACAATGGTGTTTGCTGCATTGATGAGTTTGACAAGATGGACCCTAAGGACCAGGTCGCTATCCACGAGGCCATGGAACAGCAAACCATCAGTATTACCAAGGTTGGTTTTCGTCTTTAATGATAAAATTGTTTGTTGGGTTGTTATTGAATTATTGCGTGGACGAAATACGTTTGGTGACCCATCGCCAACGATATGCAAGCTTTGTGAGCCTATAGCTATCATATTCGTGCACATTCATGAATGTTCTAATTCGCATTGATGATATCGGCGCTCTATTCCCATTTTATCAAATTTGTAACACTCCGAGTCAACGTTTAAATGGCACTTCAGGGTTTGTTGGGGCGGCTAGCTGCTTTCTTGTGGCATTTTCAGCGATATGTTGTTTCAGGCCGGTGTTAAAGCCACTTTAAATGCTCGTGCCTCTATCTTGGCAGCAGCAAATCCAGTTGGTGGAAGATATGACCGTTCCCGTCCTCTAAAGCACAATGTGCAGCTCTCCGCCCCTATTATGAGCAGATTCGACTTGTTCTTCGTGCTTGTGGATGAATGCAACGAGGTGAACATTGCTTCTTCTCTGTTAATCCTTTTTTTTACTTTTCCTTTCATACTCAGCTTACTTGCTAATTTTCTTAGCACGTTTGATTTAATGACGTATTCATAGGTTGTGGATTACGCCATAGCTCGTCGAATTCTTGATAATCACCGCGCGATTTCAAGCCATCGAGTGCGCGAGACGAAGTACTCTACCTCGGACATTCAAAAGTACATCACTTTTGCGAAGTGTTTCAAGCCTCAGGTGCGCTTTTCTGTTTTCGGAAGGTTTGCTCTCCTTTTGTGAAGATATATAGTGCTGTAGATTGAGATAGAAGAATCTCCGCAACGCTTAGAATCCTCCACGTCGGTATCTCCAGCAAGCAGATCATAGGTCGACATGTTAGAGATGAGTGAGGACAAATGTTCGACCGTGATCGCAGTCTAACATGTTAATCAATGATCTTTTTGTTAGAGATAATGACGTGGGGGAGCGCAAGCGTTGTGGAGAGATCCTTCTATCTCAGTCTACAGCACTATCATATAGTAGAACTTTCAAGATCAGTCCTGAAGCTGGGGAAGCTTTGGTTACCGCATACAAGAGACTTCGCATGAGTGACAGCAACAACGCTGCAACCTCATCTTGGCGAATCACTGTGCGTCAGCTGGAATCACTGGTGCGACTTTCGGAAGCTCTGGCTCGTTTGCATTGTGCCGCACAGGTATGCTTCTACTCATGCGATTTTCATGTATCAGACAGTGAGAGAAAGGGATGAGGAGTTTTTTATAGGTGAGCGTGGATCATGTCAACCAGGCGTCAAAGCTGTTGAACAAGTCGATCATTAGGTAGGTCTATGCTATCTGACGAAATTAGTAACTCTTGGTGCTGTTAAAATTTTGGATCTCTCTTCTCCTTGCTTCGAAGTTCCAAAAGAGGAGAGATTCATCTTTTGCCTTTTAGTTCGTGTTTTTCCGGTTTTTTTTTGTTCCCACTGATTGCTTTGACCAAATCGGAGAGTGCAATGCTTTTGTTGTTTTTAGTAATAGTAGGACAATAGCCTTTGTGATTTGTTCTGAAAGACTACTTTTATAGAGTAGAACAGCCTGATATTGCCCTTGATGACGACTTCGAGTCTGAAACAGTGATGGAGCAAGACGAAGACAAGGAGAACGAAGCTGATTCTATGGAAACTGATGAGGGTGATGGAAAGAGGACGAAGGTATGCTGGCTTATAAATAACCAGTCTGGCCGTCCGGCTAACGCCGGACTTCCAGACTTTTCCTAATGCTCGCTTCGCTCGCATGGTTTTATCCCTTCTCATTCTATTAGTGTCACAGCTATGCAACATTCTTGCGATAACGCGTCCCACATCCTTTCAATTGCTTTCTCTCATGTGAAACTGCACATATCAAAAAGGATTAACCGCGTTTCTCGGGGCAATTTTATCTTTCGCTCAACTGAAATAGCCTTCTTTAACTATATATAACCGGTTAAACCTGGAATGACAGCAGGAAATGCTCTATCATTCTTTGCTTGTTATAGCTGGTCAAGCGATAAGAGTCAGTTTCTATGTATAAAAGTGGAGGGTGCGGTGGGTTCGTGAACAAATGAAAGAAGAGCGCGGAAGGGGATGTGAGGTGGAAGGAATCACGCGGATTGCATGCTACTCACTGCTTAGCTCTGACGTTTAGTTTTTACGATTGATGTTAGACGCCAGGGAACAGATCGAGCAAAGATGAATCCAACTCATAACGTCTTCTCTGTAGTGGACACCGGCGCACCCCTCCTCCGTCGGTAGCTACATTTTCATAAGCTCTGCCACTTTTGGACGCCAGCGCACCCTCATAGTACCGCTAGTCACAACTCCAGACGTTTCCCCACTCTTCGGAGCCGGTGCACCCTTATCACAGCAGTGGACCCGTCTCCCCCCACTTTGGGCGCCGGCGCACCCTTATCACAGGCAGTGGACCCGTCTCCCCCCACTTTGGGCGCCGGCGCACCCTTATCACAGCAGTGGACCCGTCTCCCCCCACTTTGGGCGCCGGCGCACCCTTATCACAGCAGTGGACCCGTCTCCCCCACTTTGGGCGCCGGCGCACCCTTATCACAGCAGTGGACCCGTCTCCCCCACTTTGGGCGCCGGCGCACCCTTATCACAGCAGTGGACCCGTCTCCCCCCACTTTGGGCGCCGGCGCACCCTTATCACAGCAGTGGACCCGTCTCCCCCACTTTGGGCGCCGGCGCACCCTTATCACAGCAGTGGACCCGTCTCCCACCACTTTGGGCGCCGGCGCACCCTTATCACAGCAGTGGACCCGTCTCCCCCACTTTGGGCGCCGGCGCACCCTTATCACAGCAGTGGACCCGTCTCCCCACCACTTTGGGCGCCGGCGCACCCTTATCACAGCAGTGGACCCGTCTCCCACCACTTTGGGCGCCGGCGCACCCTTATCACAGCAGTGGACCCGTCTCCCACCACTTTGGGCGCCGGCGCACCCTTATCACAGCAGTGGACCCGTCTCCCACCACTTTGGGCGCCGGCGCACCCTTATCACAGCAGTGGACCCGTCTCCCACCACTTTGGGCGCCGACGCACCCTTATCACAGCAGTGGACCCGTCTC